>CM039721.1:68164063-68332566 GCA_022539455.1 Dendrobium nobile | reverse complement strand
ATCATCAATATCGTTTATACTTTTAAACTTCTTTAATTACATACTTCTTTATCTGTAAACACCTATAAGACCAATGATTGATTTTCTATGATCATTCTAATAGGGTTGTAAACTCCAATTAAGGGGCTTCTATTTTTCTGAGATTTTTCAAGTTTAGTTATATTTATTATTAGTTGTTACTTTTTAAACTATATATATATATATATATGGATGAATATAATTATGACTAAAATTTGATTGTTTCAAGAGATTTTAATATCAATTATTTTGACAAAAGCATCAATGACCAATAAAGTGTATAAAAGTCAAAAGTAGCACATCTTTAAAAATATTAACATTTCATTGACAAAGATTAAAAGACCACATTATCTTATTTAAATTTAACCATTTATAAAGCGTGCATACAAACGTTCTCCTTCAACTACCAACTACGATGTTTCAACCATAGTTGCCCGACTACGATTCCTCCAACAATCGTTGATCGTCAACCATTATCACTTCACTATGATTCTTCAAACATCCGTTGGTCAACAACTATAGTCTCTCTATTTAGGTAATCTTACCATCATTAACCAAGTACATTCCTCTGACCTCTATTACTTGTCGACTACGATCCCTTCAACCACTATTATCAAACTATTATCGTCCGAACACTATCAATCAACTAAGATCCTCCGATCACTATCCAACATATAATCTTCTAACAATTGTCACTTGGCAACACCAATGCCAACAGAGTTCATTACTTACCATCGCTAATCAAGCCAGCCTAAATCATCACTTAAATATGATGTCAACATCAACTCTCACTCCCTACTTTTGCATTGTGATTTATATTGGATTCCACCACATAGCTCTTTCAACTTCAACCAAAATCATATATTCTATATTAATGACTTTGTTTAAGGAAGTACATCATTTGAAATCAATAACAAACAATAGTAGAATCACTTAATTGAGCAAGCCCTCATGGGTTTCCACTTCATGTATTTTCCACATAAATTCTTACAATTATTACACTCTTCTCTTATTTATGTATGTGTTGGATCTTCGTATAAAACTAAGATGTTAAATTCGCTATCTTTCTGCCTTAGCAAATGCTTCGAGACGCAACAATTTGTGCAAATCATAACTTTAAATTAGATTTTGAACCTCCATTCAATTTTATCAAAAATATAGGAAAGAAATAGTTGAGAATCAAACAAAAACTCCAATAGCTACAAACTTTTTTGTCTAATGGGTTGCCTCATTGCTACATTTCCATGGTTATAAATATCACTCAGTTATGTGAAGATCTGGGCCACGTAACATTTTGATCCAATCCAAGGGAGAACACCCTTCCTTCTCCCTAATTTGAATCTTGAAAGACGTGATCTAGCAAGGGATGGTAATCAGCAATTATCTCCCCTCTTGTAAACTATAGTGTTAACATTCATGACATCATATCGTCTTCAATCACGACGTCATGTACCATTTTGTGCAATTTATTTTGCCTATATTTTTGATACATCATCCGAAAATTATCTTGATCGGGCACGAATCTCAAAGCAAAATCAAGTTGGAAACTTTCGAAATTAAAATCAGGAGCATCTGAACTCCGATTTCAGCAAACTTACAGTCGAACTGAGCGTCTCGGAAATACGAACCCAACGACACCAAATTCGACCCAATCCGAGCCCAAATGGGTCTAAATCAAGGACCCGAAGCTCTATTGGAAGGTTCAAACCACATTTGGATTACCAAACGAATTCCAAACATAACAAACTTATAGTCGAATCGAGCGGCTCGACGAGATGAATCCAACGAACCCAAGATCACTGAATTCCTACATCACTATGACACTCAAATGTCCATCGAACGATTCATAATCAAGGGATTTAATTATGAATAGGCCCGTCATCCAACCACTCCAACTTACCCTTGTCCTCCACCTATTTACGGTCATGCCATTCCCAAAATCTATAATAGGCCCCCTCTCCTCTGAGAAAAGGACACTCGAAGCCTAAGGAAAAAAGCGAGATCGGAGAACGCTCTTGCTTCCTAGCCTCCTTGACCACCGCCGGAGTTTCGCCGGACCACCGTCGAAGTTCCGCCGGATCGCCACCTGACGTCCGTGCTCCACCGGACCACCGCCTAATGTCGTTGCTTCGCCGGACCACCACCTGACGCCCTGTGTTCCACCGGACCGCCGCCTAACCCTGTCGCTTCGTCGTACCACCACCTGACGCTCTGTGCTCCACCGGACCACCGCCTAACACTGTCGCTCTGCCGGACCACCGCCTAACGTCGTCGCTCCGCCGGACCACCGCCTAACGTCGTTGCTCCACCGGACCACCACCTGACGTTGTCGCTCCACTGGACCACCACCTAACGCCCTCTGCTCCACCGGACCACTGCCTAACGCTGTTGCTCCGCCGGACCACCACCTGATGTCCTGTGCTTCGCCGGACCACCACCTAAGGCCCTAGCCTTCGCGGAACGTCCTACGCTTCGCTAGAAATTCACCTGAAGTTCTCATCTTTGCCAGGCCATTGTCGAAGGCTCTCATCTTCGCTAGGTCACCGTTGAAGGTTCTCACCTTTGCCAGACCTTCACCTAAAGCCTGGAGTTCTACCAGATCATAATCTAAGGCCCGGAGTTCTTCCTGACCATTATCTAAGGCCCAGAGTTCTGCCAGATCATCATCTAAGGCCTGAAGTCCTGCCAGACCATTACTCGGCACCCGGAATTCTTTTGTACAATTAGTACTTGTAATATGATCGCCCTCAGAAGCGAGTCAGCCCATTCTAACCAATTCAAGTTCTAGTAAAATATTTTCAACTGAACAAGGCCCCGTGGTTTTTCCCCTTTTAAGGGTTTTCCACGTAAAAAATCTTGTGTTCTGGGTGTGAGCTAAATATTCGTGCAACGCTAAGACGTGTATTCTAACTCTTATCGCCGCGATTACTAGCCGCAAATAATTTTGATCATTCTTAAATTCCAGACATTCGTGGACAGCTCTTACCTGCTTCTAAAACTACCTTCTAGCATAAACAATAAATTTTTTATATTAGAAAACTGCTTTAAGAAGCAGTAAGAAAGTCATCTCAAACGAAGCCTTAGTCTTCGCAAATTATTTGCAATGTTAAATTGCTCTTGATGGGGCATTGTGTGTAAGGCTTCATTTGGCAGAGCTCCTTACTATTTAAAACTTTATATATTTATTTATATAATTTAAAATTTTATATGAAATTTAAAATTTTTATACTAAAAATTTGTTTTAAGAAACATTAAGAAACCGTCTCAAATGAAGGCTAAAACTCATGCAATTCACGTTCCATTCGTAACTATCATAGTACTAAATAATCTTATTTAAAATTTGTCCATTTATAAAGTGTGCGTAAATAACTTTTAGTTTCATTATTAAAAAAGAGTACTAACTCATATTTATTAATGGAAACATTCTGTGAGTTGTGTCTCGTGGAGGATGTTTTAGAATTTAAATAATCTGTAATTTCGAAGGGGCATGGCTTTGCAGTCGGCCACGTTTAAGAGCTATTTGATTAAGGAGTTTTAGGTGCATTGTATTTAGATTATTAAACATTTGTGCTCAAATATGTAGCTCACAGGTATAAAACATTTTGAAATAGACCGTGCATGCGACATTGATGCTTTATTTGCAGCCAAACACGCACTCTTTGAGTCGTAGCATAATCGTCTTTGGTTGTTAATGTTCTAATCCACATCGTTGATTCCATTGTCTTCTCTGTGTATCTCTTCTGTAGATGTATTAGGCGATACAATAAATAAGAGAGGTGAAGAATTTCATACGTAAATACATTCATTTCTATTCCCTCCCTTCTCTACTTTGTTGTATAACACATTTTGCAGGTAATACGTCATGGAACATAATAAGAGTTGAAGTTCTACATGGTATCAAAGCACGGCTTGTGCTCAACGAGTGAAACTAGAAGTTTTTTCTTCCATCCTTAGGTTCCATTAAGTCTATAATGGACTCTTCTCCTGTTTCTTCATCTCATTGCAAGCCACACAAGTCGTTAAGATTTTAGATACTCGTATTCCATCACAACTGAAGTTTTGATGAATAATGTGACATCAGTTCTTAACATACAACTTATTGCAGACAATAATCTGTTGTGGAAATCCCAAATGCTAAAACTTTTTACTACCAATCAGGGGCGGAGCCAAGATTTTGTTCATGTGGGGGCACAAATCAATAAAGTAATTAAAAAACCCTCAACTATTTATTCTTACTAAATTGAATAAAATAATATAACAATTGATCATAATAACAATTATTTTTTTTCATTTATGCAAGTCAAAAGAAAACAATAGCAACAAACATGGATTTGAATACAACTGTATAAGATTAAGTGTGGTAAGCCCAATTAGAATTAAAGAACAATTTTTTTTTTTTCAACATTCACACAATGTACATTATCGCCAATTTAACCTAGTAACCTTTTAAACATTCTTAAGATTATAATCGAACAGAAGCCGAGTTTTCGGTTAGAACTGATGAACTCAACTTTAAGTTTAACTTGCATCTTGCTCATGTATTTCTACCTAGGTTCTACATAAAAACTACAAGAGAATGCTAAATATTCCATTAGAGTATCAATATAAAACTCCCCTGTAAGCCACGAACAAATAACAAAAAAAAGTTTTTAAATCCCATAAGAAAATTAGAAGAAAAAACGCCTACAGTTAAGCAGATTTAGGCTTCCGTTGATTTCGGTTTATGCTTACATAAAAAGGAGTTTTAAAAAAGGAGGTTAGAAAAAGCCGTATAATTAAATGAGTTTCAATAATGAGGATGTTTGACTAATATTTTTAAAAGTGCTTATTAATACTTGAAAGTAGTTTAAAGTGTGTTTAGGAGTTCTGCTTTTGAGAATATTATAAAGACATAATTGTCCATACATTTAATGACACAAAATTATATATATATATATATACATATATAATATATATTATATATATATATTTATATATATTATATATATATATATATATATATACTATATATAAAATATAATATATATATATATATAAAATATATATATATATATAATACATTATTTATATTAATACTATATATTATATATATATATTACATATATATATATACATATATATACATATATAATATACATATATATACATATATAAATATAATAACTTTCTAAGAAATATTTAATATCTATATATATAAAATAAAAAAATTTTATTTTTTAACTCATAATTTTTTAACATACAACATATTATTTTACTACATATATGATAAAATTTAAAATCATATTAATTTATTATTATACTTCAATATTATTCGTTATTAATTCACTCATAAAAACTCAACTTATAAAAAAAAAATTTTATGTTGGGAAATTAATTATTTTCTTCTCAAATAATTTTTTTTGAAATTGAGAAAATACAATAATCAAACGCAAATCTGAATTGAATCCTTTTCGTCGCTGATGCTTGACACATCACAATTTAACTAAACTATGTATTTAAAAAATATTACATCAATAAAATTTCAACAATGTTCATCAAATGTGAAACAAATAGCATTACAAATACTTTACTAAATAAATATTAAAACAACCATGTCATCATCTTTCTCCGTGCGATGATTACTGCAATTGATCTTCTGTTACAAAAAATATTCGCATAATATACAACGAACCATTAAACTCTATCCGGTAAGAATTTTCCTTTAACATTTCACCCTTTGATTATTCTTAAGGTTGAAAGAGTTAAGCTTTCTTAGTAATTTTCCTGATATTTGTTTGTGAACCTTTGTTGAATGAAAATTCAACACATTGAGTTCCAAAAAATAAGAGGAAATGTTGCTGGATTTTTGAATTTCTAAATCTCCATCTTTCAAATCCAATTCAATTCTCATTGTTACATGTAGCACCACAACATTTTCCAATGGTAAAACATGTACAATGTAAACTCAATCATTTTCAAATTCAAACATTTTTTCCAAATTCATTCAAATCAAATTCAAATAATTATTGTTATATGTTTTCTACAACATTCGTTTGTAGTTATACATATACAATAGAAATTCACATTTTCTTTAAATTAAAGATAACTTCTACATCTTATTGTCATATACCGGATTATAGTTCTTATGATTCGATATATGTAATGAGATATAGACTTCTTTTGAAAATCAAATTCAAAGTTCTAATTCAAATCTTCTCTTTTCAAATCTCAGATAATCAAATTAACTGCAATAGCTGGCAAACTACTGTTTTCAATGGACCGCGACTTACTAATTGAAGAATTGGTCTATAAGAATTCGATTCAATTTGGGATAGGGTTTAAGTCCCTTAGACTGGTGATGAATGGAAACACTTTGGTGGACCTTGCTGTCGAGGGTGAGAAGGATGCCCCTCTAGTTCAGTTGGCCATAGGAGCCAGAAACGATGCCCCTCCCAGTCTCTAGTCTGCACTAGACATCGCTAACGCACCCAAAGAATTCCTTGAGGATGCAAAAAAACTGGAAGCTGCCACTGCAGGCAAGATAGTGTTTGAGAAAGGATCTTCTAGTTCTGAAACCCTTTATGGCAGCAAGAATGCCAAAAAGAACTATCTCAGAAGATTAAGAAAGAAAATCACCAAGACCAAGAAGGTGGCCGAGCTGAAGGCCTTGGGTAAAGTCGATCTTGAGGCTGCTGAGGAGCTGCCAATCCCTGCCTCTTCTCCACTCCTTAAAGGGAGTCGTTTTCACCCCCTCGCAGCTGCTACAGGGGAGGAAAGAGTTACTCGGATAGCTAGCACTCCGCCTAGCCCAGTGGACTATTCTGTTAAGAGAACCCCGAAGGAGAACCAAACTCTAAAAACCAGGATGTTAAGAAATATCATCCACACCTGTGCTGCCCAAACAGGTCAAACCAAAGAGCAGTATGTGAGACACTTGAAGGGAGTGATTTCACACAAACTTGAGAAAGAAGTTCTGAAAGGAGAAAAGTCTGGAGCTAAGAACCTGACTCCTCAATCAGTGAGGAAGAACAAGAAGTTTGTTAAACAACCAGTCACGTCAGTCTTAGTAGATGGATACCATTGGGTGCCTCGCCTCCCGTCTGCGAAGACGGAGGAGATAGTGTTAACTGGGTCTGGCCAGAGTCGCCCTCTTAGTGGTAGACCACCGACCCCGCCTTCAAAATTGTCTAAGCTGGCCCCAGTGGTAGCAAAATCTAAAGAAGTTCTGAAGGAGTTGAAACTAGTTAATGTCAAGAGAAAGAGGCCCATGTAGCCAGAAGAATCGTGTGTGCGAAGGAAGTTCAGTATATCTATTGGAATTCAGATCAGAGAACCTCAAATTCAGACACCATTTGAACTCCCTCGACTCCCAGTTCAGGGATGTGAGGACTCTATTCGTATTGATGTTGGAGCCCCTACTGTCCAAGCCCCTACATCACCAATTAAGATAGATGTCCCTCACCCTACTAAGGATGTCACCCTTGCGACTACCGACCCCGGGACAGTCGGAGGGGAGGAGATGACCCAAGATCGTGATCAAGAAATGTTAGATCAATTGGTTAGTGAAGAAATCACTGAAGAAGATGTTAAGATTAGCAATATCTTTGATAAGTTAGATGTGAAAGAGTATGATCAAGTGATGGATTATGATGGATACTTACCAATTTATGCTGAAGCAATAGATGGGAGGCCAGTCGAGGAAGTGGTACAAGAAATTAGAGATATTCTTAAGAAAAAGGCTGTTGAAGAATTCAATCCGGATGAAAATGATTTGTTAGTTGAGAAAAATCTAGGAGCAGATGTTCATATGGTCGAGACTCGAGCATCAACTAAAAATGCTGAGCCTTCTAAACACCGCTTCGATAAAGAAGAAGAGTCAGCAGCAGTCGACTCAGATTCCTATACTTCTGTCAAACTGAGAGAGAAAGATGATTACATCAAAAGTCTGGAAAGAAAGGTCGAAGAGATGATGCTAAAGGTAGAACAAATGCAGAGTCAGATGTTCCATGCACAACATTCTAGACCCGAGCAGTTGCAGCCCACAGTACTCACAACGGGCGAGCACAGCAGGAAGGCTGATTCTAGTTTCAAACTTCCAGAAGTCACTTCTCCACCAGAAAAAGATATCCGTCAGATGATTGAAACCCAGGTAAGGGATGCCTTAGCCCATTCACAAGGAACTGTATCTATTCCAAAGGGTAGACCCTACCCCGAGGAATATGATTTGGTTCCTTATCCAAAGGGTTTTGTACCACCTTCTTGCAAAGTTTTTAGCAGTTTATAAAATCCAAGACAGTATCTGGCCCATTTTCGAGCAAGCTGTTGCAATGCAGGAGGGTCGGATGCTCTGCTCTTTCGCCAATTCGTGAGTAGTTTGTCCGGTATTACTTTTGAGTGGTACGCAGATTTACCAAACGGTTCCGTAAAAACTTTCACGGAGCTTGAGTGTCTCTTTTTAAAGAGATTCTCTGGAGCTCAACAATGTGTAACCGTTGGTGATCTCGTCATCGAAAAACAAAAGTCAGGTGAGTCTTTAGTCGACTACATCTTGAGGTGGCGAAACCTCTCGATGAGATGTGAACCCCAACTGCAAGAGCAACATGCTGTGGAGATTCTTCTAAAGAATATCCATGGGTCCGTTGCTTTTCTGTTAAAGGGGTTTACAATCAAAACCTTCAAAAAGCTTCTTAATAAAGCTAGTAATCTACAAGAAGAGGCTTCCAAAATGCCATTCTTGAAGGATTCTACTGAAGATAAGAAGGTTAGTAAACCATTGAAGTCCTTTGAAAAGAAAACAGCAATAGTTTCAACAGTCGACAAGGGGAAGAAACCGGTCAATGTTTAATCAAGTAATCCTCCCATTCAACAAACTCAGAAACCTCAATCGTTTCAGGTAACTTCTCAACCTACTAGAGAATATCACCAGACTACTTTTAAAGAGAGATTGGCTCATCTGATTCCATTTAAAAGGGAGTCGGTGAGAAAAATCTTTAAGAGCCTTCAAAAGAAGCAAGATTTTTGATTGTCGGAGGCCAAGAAGCTGGAAGAGGCAAATAAAAATGATGATCCAACCTTTTGCCCCTACCACCGCATGTTGGGCCACACAATCGAAGACTGCATACCCTTTAAGGACTGGCTCGAGAGGAACTTTCATCAAGGTAATATTATAATTTCAAAGGAGTACTTGGTCAATCCGGATCAGGGATCTGTCAAATCTATTTCAGGTAATAATTCTAATCTTTCTTTGTCCATTGAAGATGGTTGGGATATAGCACTATCCCGGACATTTAAAAAGTCGATTAACCAATCTTTTCATCTTTCTCAACAGTTACCAACGAGAGCCCGAGGCCTGATCTGGGAGGTTGAGCTGGAGGCATCGCAAGAGTACTTTGGGATGATTTCCTCTCCAGTAGTTGTAGGAACTACTGTATCAAATAAAAATGAAAAGAATGAATCTTTTGTAGAGAGGAAATTTGTTGATGAGAGATCTGTACAAGTGGTGGATGGTGGCTCAAAACCACTAGCCCCACTAAAGTTATCTGACTTTTACTTTGCCCCATCAAAGGTAAAGGGTCGAAAATTAAATAAAAAGAAAGATCCTTCTGCAAATGTTTTGATGATTAGTGTTGAGAATGTAATTTCAAATTACTCTTCTATTGAAAACAACCCAGAATTAGCTGAGGACAATAAAGAAGTTCAAAAACTCAGCTCTCCAGATTTGACTCTTCAAGGGGAAGATGAATTTGTCGTCTTATCAAATGGTGATACCCCTGAAATTAACTTTCAAGGGAGTCCCATCGTGATAGACTTTTCATATTCAGATTCCCATTCAGAGAATGACAATCAACCGCCTAAGGAGAGCGTAGACCTCCCCGTAGTTTGTCCTTCCGATGAAATCGTGCAAGTGCAACTACGTGGTGGCAAGGTTTTACCCCCTAGGCTTCCCCCACAGGAAAAGGGAAAACAAGTTGTTTCCACTAATCCGATTCAAGTCCCTACTCAACAATCAAACTCTCTTACAAATCCACCGGGTCCTGATGTTAATGTTCCAAGTGTTGATTACAATGTCTTAGCTCACCTTAGGAAGTTGCCTGCTAAGTTGAGCATCTACGATGCCCTTGTCCTTTCAAAAGAGATGAGGGAGACTTTAATTAAATCACTTCTCGACCCAGAGATTTGCTTAGCTCAATTGGCTTCAACTTCCGAGGAGGAAGCTTTGTACTTCAAAAAAATCCCAGGAGTTACCTTCTCCGATGAAGATCTACTCCTTGGAACTGCCGACCATAATCGCCTACTTTACATCACTGTAAATGTGGGAAAGTTTAAATTATCAAGAGTTCTTGTTGATCCGGGTTCATCGGTCAACGTGATGAACATAAAAACTCTCATATACCTTAGAATTGATACTATAAAGCTCTCAACCGACAAGTTGGTGCTTCGTGGGTTCAACGAAAAGGGTGAGAAGGCTTTAGGTTCAATCACCCTTCTTCTAGAGATAGGAGAGTTAAAAACTGAAGCAAAATTTCATATAATTGATTCGGCTACATCCTTTAATATGCTCCTAGGTAGTCCCTGGATCCATGAGTATAGGATGGTTCCTTCCACCCTACATCAATGCATCAAGTACCAACGAGATGACATTGAGTTTGAAATCAAGGGTGATTTGCAACCATTCTCATTTCACGAAATCGGGATCTACGAGGATTGCATATTATGTTCCCAAAGGGTCCACTACCAAATCTAAGGTAGAGATCAATGTTAAGGAAGAAAAGAAAGAAAATCATAGTTCAAAAGCAATTCAAGAGCTGAGAAAAGAAAAAAATAAGAGTACAAAAGAACAAAATTCAAGTAGTGAAGACGACGTCGAGCACGTAGTCTTTAGGCCTCCAAACAATTTGCCTCAAAGAGGTGGGAGGATGGCCCAAAGAACACGTGGCCGAGGCCGTGTTTCAACTGAAAGAAGGAATACCTCGATGTACTTCGAACTTGAATCAAGTTCCGATGAAGAATCAAGAAAGAGGGGTGACAGAATTGCTTTTGACTATAAAAAATCCAATCTTCCTCCAAAGTTTAATCTCACTTTAGATTCGGATAGTGATCAGGAGGAGGGTAATAATTCTAAACCTCAAAGTGATGGGCCTGAATTAAGTATGTATGAAAAGCTTAATAGGGCCGTTTAGTCCTTAGCCTTAACCCCACTATCTGTTGACAGAGTCTCAGGGTTAGTAACTAAGGACATCCCTAACCTAGATGAAGAAGTAAGGAAAGTCCAGAGGTTCTTCCCTGGCACCTCCTCTTCAAGGAATGAAGGTGATGTAATCCTTGAAGAGGCAGATTTCAATGAATTAATGGAATTACCTTTCGGCTACTTTCCTCTTGGTGTTAAAGCTCTTATCTCTAAAGGTTTTGCTCCGAGTCAATAGACTAAGGGTCAAGCTAGATACCACCAAAGTATTTGGAATTCCAAATTCAATAAAAATTGGACGAGTGGTATCGGCTTTGGTACCGTTAGCTCGTTTGACGATGATGAATATTGCTTGATGATAACTAGTCATCCTGAATCTGAAAGTGTCCCTACTGAAGTCGTTGATTCGCTCGATAGACTTTGTTTGGAGACCTTAGATGATTCAGATGAAGTTCAAATTCGGGATGCACCCCCTGAATTTGAAGAAGAAATTAAATCGACAGTTGATGAACTTAAATAAATTAACCTTGGAACAGAGGATGACCCTCGCCCCACATTCATAAGTTCTTTGTTGAGTGAGGATGAGTCTAAGGATCTAATTCAACTTCTATCCGAGTTTAAAGATTATTTTGCTTGGACATACGACAAAATGCTGGGCTTGTCCGCCGATATAGCAGTTCATAAACTTGGAATCAGGCATGATGCCATTCCTGTCAAATAAGCTCCTTGATGCATGCGTCTGGAGATCGAACAACAAGTCATTTCTGAAGTTAAGAAATTGGCCGAGGCCGGATTTATCCGGGAGGAGCAATATCCTTCTTGGGTAGCCAGCGTCGTGCCTGTTCGAAAGAAAAATGGTCAAATCCGGGTCTGTGTTTACTATAGAGACCTGAATAAGGCATGTCCTAAGGATGAATTTCATTTGCCAATTCCAGAACTCATGGTGGACATCGCCTCCTCGCATGTTGTTTTCTCCTTTATGGATGGCTCGTCTAGTTATAATCAAATCAAGATAGCCCCAGAAGATGAGAGAAACACTGCATTCAGAAGTCCTATAGGGATCTTTTGTTATAAAGTGATGCCATTTGGCCATAAAAATGCCTGTGCAACTTACCAGCGGGCTATGACTCGAATCTTATACGACTTAATCCACAATCAAGTCGAATGCTACATTGACGATTTAGTTGTCAAGAGTAAAGTTAAAGAGGCTCATCTTTATGACTTAAGAATCGTCTTCGAGCGGTTGTGCCGCTACGACCTTAAGATGAATCCCTTGAAGTGCGCCTTCGGTGTCACGTCAGGGAAATTTTTAGGTTTCGTAGTAAGGCGCCATGGAATTGAAATTGATCCTGCCAAAATTGAAGCTATCTTAAATATGCCGCCTCCTAGGAGTCTTACTCAATTAAGGTCTCTTCAAGTAGACTGGCGTATATAAGAAGATTCATTTCCAATCTTTCCGGAAGATGTCAGCCATTCTCGGTCCTCACTAAAAAGGATGCCAAATTCATTTGGGATGAGAAATGTCAATCTGCTTTTGAAAATATCAAACAATACCTAACAAATCCACCAGTCTTGGCAGCCCCTATTCCGGGGAGACCTTTAATCCTTTACACTACGGCCCTTGACGAGTCTCTCGGGGCCCTCCTTGCTCAAGTCAATGACGAAGGGAAAGAGAACGCTCTTTACTACCTAAGCCGAAGACTCCTACCAACGGAAATTCGATATCCAACGATTGAGAAACATTGTCTTGCCTTAGTCTTTGCAGCTCAAAAATTAAGACATTATATGCTTTCTCATCAAATCAACTTAATTTCCAGTTTCAACCCCTTGTAATACCTTATGACCAAGCTTATGTTGTCAGGATGTTTGGCTCATTGGTCTATGATATTGTTCCAGTTTGAAATCACTTTCATTCCCCTGCGTGATGTGAAAGGGCAGGCCGTCGCCGACTTCCTTGCGGCACACCCGTTGCCGACAGAATCTCCTCTAAATGATGATTTACCTGACGAGCAAATCATGAGTTTTGAGGAATCTAATACTCAAACCTGGGAAATGTATTTTGACGGTGCCGCGTCCTCTCAACGGGGCAAAACACCTGAATCTACTATTCCAGGGAAAGTCGGAGTTGGCCTGGTATTCATAACACCAGATAAGGGAATGATGTACTTTTCCTACCACTTATCAGAACCTTGTACGAACAACGAAGCTGAGTACGAAGCTCTAATAATTGGCCTGGAACTTGTAATTTTAATAGAGATTAAAATCTTTGGTGACTCTCAACTGGTGATCAACCAGATTGCGGGAACCTACAAGGTTTTGAATCCTAAACTCCTGAAATACCACCAGTACACCTGTCACTTACTCGAGCAAATTCTAATTGTAACTATGTATAGGATTCCCCGTGGAAGCAATTCTTCGACGGATGCCCTCGCAAAGCTTGCAAAGGAATTTGCCTGCCCAGAAGAAGACTACATTCCTATAGAGGTGCAGGGTCGTCAAGTCTTGTCACCTATAGATTTGGAGTACATCAAAAAATTGGTTTTCCAAATCCTTTCTACCTCTTCAGCAGTCGATGAAGAAGCAGATTGGAGACAACATATAATTGAGTACCTTCAAGAAGGCAAGCTCCCTCACAAGAGATCACTTGCCCATCAAATCAAGAAACGTGCCCTATCCTACGCACTAGTCAACAATACGTTGTACCGACGATCGTTTGGTCAGATGTGGCTCCGTTGTTTAGACAAATGTGAGGCCCCGAAGATCGTTAACGAAGTCCATGCTTGACTGTGCGGTGCTCATCAATCGGGTCCTAAGATGAAAATGAAGATCAAAAGACTTGGATATTACTGGCCTACGATGATTGACGATTGTATGAAAATTGCAAAATGTTGTCATCAGTGCCAAGTACATGGTGTGGTTTTACATCAGCCGCCTAATGTGTTGCATCCCACGATAGCCTTGTGGCCCTTCGAAAGTTGGGGCACGGATATCATTGGGCCAATTGACCCTCCTTCTTCGAAGGGTCATCGCTTCATTTTAGCAGCGACTGACTACTTTTCAAAGTGGGCAGAAGCAGTCCCACTGAGAAATGTAACATCACACCATGTAATGAAATTCTTCCGTGACCATATCGTATATAGATTTGGCGTGCCATGCAGAATCATATCCGATAATGGGTCCGCTTTCAAGTCTACAAAGATCAATAATTTTGCAAGTCGCCATGGCATCGATTGGAGATACTCAACAATCTATTATCCACGGGCTAATGGATTGGCTGAGGCCTTCAATAAAACTTTGGTTCAAATCATCAAAAAGACCCTTGATGACAATAAACGTCAGTGGGATGAGAGGTTGGTGGAAGCTTTGTGGGCCTACAGGACAACTTATCGAACCCCGACCCAATCCACATCGTTTGCACTAGTGTATGGATCCGAGGCCGTCCTCCCTCTAGAAGTTCAAATCCCTTCACTCAGAATTGCAATTCAGAACCAGATAACAACTCAACAAAATGCACACCTCCGTCTGGAAGAACTTGAAAGTCTTGAAGGATGTCTTCTTCAAGCTCAGCAAAATCTAGAGTTGTATAAAGCCCGAATGATTCAAGCTCACGATAAGTTAGTGCGACCTAGAACCTTCCAAATAGGCGACTTGGTCTTGGTTCTTCGGAGGCCTATCTTAGCGCACCGAAAACTCGGTGGAAAGTTTGAACCAACTTGGGAAGGACCCTTTGTAGTGGAAACAGTCTATGAAGGAGGCTCGTATCAGCTAGTGGATTGTAAGGGAAATCACCTAATGCTTCCTATAAGTGGGCGTTTCTTAAGAGATACTATGCTTGATGTAGCTCGAATTTTGAATTAATAAAATTTTCAAATTTCAAGATAAATTGATTCAATTTGTTTCAAATCGCCTTAATTTCAATATCTCGTGTCTCTTTTCTTAAATTTAGATGTGGGTTGTTGTTTCCTCCTGCTTTCAATTTAATCCTTCTTAGTGGTGGAGTATGCCCCTCGTGACACCACTCTAAGATTTAAAATCTTGACTTTGGTTTTATGTAGAGCAAGTTTCCTCTACATATAATCATCCAAGTTTAATCATTCGTGGAACAAGTTTCCTTCACATACGATCAATCCAGTCTAATCTCTCGTGGGAAGCAATGCTTCCTTCCCACAAGATCTTTAATTTCCTCTTCCTTAAGAACAGATGTGCGTCATCGTGCTTTCTTACCTTAGGATTAGATCAACTAGTGGTTTAAATCTTGATTCCCCAGGGATGAATTTTTCATTCCCTTAGGATCAAAATTCCAAACTTGAACTTTAATCTCGGTCAACGCCAATATGTGCAATAGAACTTCATTCTATTACACATATTGGGGTCCATTTGTTGACCTCATTTTTGTATGAGGTCACTTGGGCTAATCTTGACTTTAAATCAATTAAATGTCCAAATCAATTCAAGCTCTAGGATCCTCCTAGAATCCTGACCTTAGGATCTACCTAGATCTTAGATCAATCAAACCAAAATTCAAAATCTAAGGTCCAAAGGTATTATCCTAAAGGCCTTTTCCATTGAATTTTCAAACACTTGAAAACCCAATCAAATGACCTCCGATTCAGAGTCTGTCAGCTGCATACTGATGGGACATGTCTCTAGAGGCAACTCTCCAAATTTGAGCCCATTCTGAGGTCTCTAACCTCAGAATCTAAATTAAAATCCATAGGCTGTAAAACCTTCAAATATTTATATCCTATGCCACTAGACTTGCCATTAAGAAGATTCTGACCTTAGAGCCTCCACCAAAGCCTCTAGTCACTTCCAGACCTTTAATCTTGATATGTTGAACATTAAACTATATTTTTCTGAACCCACTTTGACCCCCAGTTGACCAGGGCTCAAAATGACCAAAATACCCTTATGGGGTTCAAATAGGGATTTCAAACCAAACGACCTCCAAATTGAGTTCAACCACTTCTAGCAAGTTTCAAATTTCAAACCAAACATGTTGGGCCCATTTCCAGGCCTTGGGTCAACCTGGTTGACCAAGTCAACACAGTTGACCCAAATGGCCCTATAAGGGTCCAAATAGGTGTTTTGACCCAAATGACTTCTCTAGGCCAGGAAATCACTCCCATTGGTCTTGAAATATCATTTCAAACCTGTCTAGCCCAGACCCATCCCTTGAGTCAACCTATTTGACCCAGTCAACCTAGGTTGACTCAAAATTCCCTTAAGGCTTTAATGGGTTATTTTAACCCATTCAACCCATTGAATCCATTTCAAAGCTCCAAAACTAACTCCAACCATGGCCCAACCATGCTTTAAACTCTGTCCAATCAAACCCATTTAGAGTTGACCAAGTCAACTCTATGAGTTGGGTCAAATCCATTCCAAGCCACATATCAAGCCCAAACCTTGAACCCTTCATTTGGATTTGGTTTTGATTTAGTCTAACCAATCATTGAGGCCATTTGGCTGCCACCTCAGCAGTCAAGGTGTTTAGTTGACCAGTCAATACTTGGTCAACAAACCTTCAATTACCTAAGTGGCTTGGCTCAAGTTAGTTCAGCCCTCTTTAAGGCCTCCAACCTAGCACATTAACCCTTCCCATCTGCCACATCAGCTGGTTTGACAAGTTGACTGGTCAAACCAGTCAACAAGTTTTCAAAACACCATTAAGTGATTAGACCATTAAATTAAAAATATCTCATTTGAACCCCATTTAACTCCAGCTGTTTGGGCATGCTCTAGAAGCTTCCTAGGGTTCACTCTAGCCCTTTGATCTTGATCAAACAGCCCTCAAGGCTCCATGTGTCCAAGTGGGGACCAAAGAGCCTTTCCAACAAGGATGTCATCTCCATGTCCTTGGCTACTGCTCCCACCAACTCCCTAGACAGATGTCAAGCATCTGGGAGCTCCCCATGTTAATCCTAGCCCTTGATTTGATCTAGGGACGTTTGAATAGGGAGAGATGCCCTAATGAGCTATCATTCAATCCATATCATTCTCTCACCTGTCTAGAGCTCCTCCAGGCTAAGTCTCTATTCCATTGAGCTCCCTAGAGATTCCTCAGCATCTCCCCACTCAAACCCCGGCGGTCAAAGTTGTTTCTGGTGATCTTCCGGCGAACCAACCTCAAGTCCGTCCAAGGCTCGTTCTAGGAGATTCGTGGAGTGTCGGAACTTGGATTCAACTAGGAACTAAATCGTGGACAGTCTACAAGCTCAGAGAATCCAAAAACGGTGTAAATCGTCCTTTAAATCTCGGTAAAATCCTAAACCTGGGTTAAGACACATAGATTCAATTAGCTTTTTATTAAGTGCTTATTTAACCACTTTAAAAGTTTCCCAAAATTTCTGTTCACTATTTTAATTTAGATTTAAAATTTCAAGTCATTTCGTTGTCTAGATCGCCTGAACAAACCATTTTAGTTGATTAGGGTTCGGTTCACATAGTTTTATAACTGTGTGAAGTCTGGACCGTTGATCTTATGATCAACGATCATGATTCAGCTCTTTCGAGTGTCCGTCCAACCGCGTAAAGCCTTCCGCCGTTCAGATCTCCCGCCCGGCTGCATCAGGGCCGTTGGTTCCAAGCAGCGGATATCAGAAGGTCGGGATTGAGTGTTGACTGGATTAAGTTAATACCGCATGGACGCGCCGTCTTGTAATCAATAGCCAATCATTGGCGCGCACCGCTGGCCCAGTAATCGTGCGCCACGTGGCATCCGCGGCATTGTTTGATTTAAAATGATTTAAACATTCTTTTTAAATCATTTTAAGTTAAAAAAATATAAAAAATTAATTTATATATATATATATACTAAAATTATCATAATGTTAATTATAATATTTTAAAGTTAATATTAGTTTAAAATATTACTTTTATTTTAAATTATTTGAATATTAAAAATGTTAAGTATTTTAAAATTAATATTTATTTGAATATAATTAAATATTTTTGAAATATTTAAGTTTTTATATTTTAAAATTTAAAATATTTTAAAATTCCACAAACAATATTATAGTATTAATTTTCAAACTAATATTAAATATATATATATATATATATATATATATATATATATATATATATATATATTTATATACTATAATTTGAAATAAATTAAGATATATGTATATGTTTATTTTAATTAAAATTAAATTCAAATATTTTTTAACAATTCAAATTAAATTATTATTAATAATTTAAAATTCCAGAAATGTTCAAGACTTAATTTAATTTGATTTATTAAGTATTTTAATTACTAATTAATTTTAAATACTTTAAATAACTTAAAATTCTAAAAATTCATTAAAAATTTAATTTAAATAATTAAAATTTTATTAATATATCAAAATTTTTATAAAATTGAGAACTTTGATTTAAAAATATTTTCAAATTTTAAAATTTAATATACTTTGATTATTTTGAATTATTTAAATATCCATATTATTTAATTAAGATTCCATTAAATAATATATTTTTTATTTTAAAACTAAAAAATTATTTTCAAAATAAATTTGAATTCAGTGGATCTCTCAATTATTTAAAAAAATTTATTTTTATAATATTTTGAATTATTTTATTTTAAAACATATATTTATATATATGGGTATATATATGTACTTATGTATTTTTTTAAAAAAATCTATTTTAAAAAATATATATGTATTTAAATCTTTAAGCCTTGAGAGATCCCTTTGAAGTTTTAAGCATGAATTGAATGTGTGAATAGAAGTCATTGGGGAATGATTAGTGAATGATTAGGTTTTAATCATTCACTAATCAAAACTTTGTTATCTTAATTACCATCAATATTTGCATGCTTAGGTTGTGCACACACATGCACTTAGCTTAGGCTCTCCTAGCTTTAGGATTTGATTGTTTCTAAGTGCTTATTTCATATTTGTCCAAGGGTTAGTCAAAACTTTGATTCAAGCCTATTAAATTTAGTGACACCATTAAGGACAATAATTAAGGACATATATTTAGAAAACTTAGAAAATTTCTAATAATTAGGATTCACTTCCACTTGAGTTGAAACTTCAAACACTTGAACTTAGTGACATGTACAGCCACTAGCAAAATTTTCATTGGTTTTAGAAGTCATTAAGCCCCTTAATCAATTTTCTTAAGATCAAGCCTTAATTAAACCCTTAAACCTTCTAGAAATTATAATAAATCATTTTTAAACCCAAAAATTATATGTAACCCCTCTAAATGACCAATTTTGAATCCTTAACCAATGAAAATTAAAATCCATTTGAATTGGCAGCAAACTTAAGTTTAATTTAATTTTAAGTGAAATTGAATATTTAATTAATATAATTAATTAATAATAATTAAAAATTCCAAAAAATTTCCCAAACACTTGAGAATCTCTCCTTAGGCCATTCCTGACCTTTGGAGTTGATTTCAAGGAGTTGGGATCTCATTTGGAGCAAAATCACAAAAAGGGCCTTTAATTAAGGATTTTCAATAATTCAATAAATAGTCAAAACTTCAAATACTCATAACTAATTCAATAAAAATCAAAATTGAACAAACTCACTTGCATTCAACTCCTAATAAGGTCTAATATTTATTAAAAATGTTAAAATTCCAGAAAACTATCAAATTCAAAAAGTCAACTTTTCGGTCAACTCTAAATCAAAACTAGTTCAAGACTTCAAACCCTCATAATAAAATGTAGAAAAATCCGATTTCAGCGTACTTACCTTCTAACTGATAGTATTAAGGTCTAGGAGTTTAATAAAATGCTAGCTTTCCGTAAAACACTTTTTATTAAAAATTTAACTTTTGACCCTTTAATTAAATGATTAAAATATTCCAAAAATTCATAAAACTCAAAATCGCTCTAAAACTCCAGAAAATATTAGTTTAATGCTTAAAACACTCAACAAATCTTTTAAAACACAACAACCATCCTAAAGATGAAGTTTATTGGCTGGACTACTCCGGGCTGCGGGGCTAAGTGTCCTAAGGAGGCTGGTTCCTCGAGCCTGGTGGCACAACGCCACGAATGGATTCTAAGGGGTGTTAAACCTTAAAATAGATTAATCATTAATTATTTAACCTTTTAAAATCTCTAATAAAATTACATTAATTTGGTTTATCGGCTGGACTACTCCGGGCTGCGGGGCTAAGTGTCCTAAGGAGGCTGGTTCCTCGAGCCTGGTGGTACAACGCCACAAATTAATTAATGGCAAACTTAAATTAATCAACTTTAAAAATCAGTAATCAACCAACCTTAATTAAAATATATTAATTTTCAGCTTTAATTAAATCAAAATAAGTAATTATATCGGATACCACTAGATAACCCAGGCCTACGAGGCTTTTTACTTAGCCCCAAGGAAGGTGAAATAAACATCACGGCCTCGGTGTGAAACAAAGGTGGTTTCCAACAAATAATTAATAATTAATTTTAAAAGATTCAAAATATTAATATTTAAACTCTAATTAAATTCCCTTAAACCTTTCAACCAATCGAACCTTAAATAACTTTAATTAATAATCCTATTTAGGACATATCAAAACCACACGACCTACCTCACACACTTTAGATGGTTTGCTAGGATCATCGACTCTAGTTTTAGGATAGGCCGGTGTTTTACTTTCTGCAGTTGTGTGCCGTATTTTTCGAGCTTTCATTGCATGCTGTTTGCTAGTGTAGAATTGATGTGTTTACTTACTTACTTCCTGCATTATGTGATTGATTGTGCGTTAGATTTACCCCTAGGTTAGGGACGAATTATACTTGTGCAATCTTATGCAGGTGGCCATGCTTATACAAGGAACTGGAAGTAAAGGGGGCAATTAATAAAAAAAGTATATATATACTCTTTGCACAGGTACCTGCCGTGCTTAAGACCCCCTTTAAATAAAAAGAGCATGGCCAAGTGTGGCTAAAAAAAATGCATTTCAACTTTCATATTATAACTGCTTGGGATTGTTCATATAACTGCTGATTATTAGGATAACCCTGCAGGATCGAGTCTAGATTCTTTTATTTGAATTAATGTAAATTTAAATTTAATAAGGTTGTAAATTCTTTAAAATGATTTGAGATTGGGATATAAATATCCAATTTGAATTCCAAAAGAGGTGAAGACATCCCTAAAGGGGAGAGTCTTCTTCCATTTGGAAGTCAAATTAGGATACTTTTCAAATATCCAAAGAGGAAAGATAACACCCCAATCAAGGGGGGAGTTTCTTTTCATTTGGGTATCCGGAACCGACGAATCAAGATGTTCGTGAGAAGACGAAGAAATGGACAATGAGAAGAATCCCAAATCTCAAAGTCATCTGATTTAGGATTAGAAATCCGGGTTGTTGTCAGTGGTGCCCGGCCACTTTACTTTATTGCAACTTCTGTGATGTAATAATAAGGGCACTTGCTTATGGACATTCAATTTGATAAATTTAATTTGATTGATTTGTTTAATTTGATTGCGCATTAGAACTCCTATTTTTCTAGTTTTTTTATTTTCATGCCGCTTTTGATTTAGCCTGGAATTTAAACTTAGGCTCTTAGGGGTTTGTCAAAAATTCTTCTACTTTAATTAAATAAATTTTTTTAAGATAAGATAAACTATAAATGGTCTTAAGAAGTAAGCTCGGACTCGCCGAGGGTTTTTCATGCATTTATATTGAACCTTCTCTACCTTGTTAGGCATCTCCTTGCCTGCGGGTTCTGGCAGACCACCTGACCTATGAGGGTGCCGATCTGTTAATGGGATGTTATGCAATATCTAGGAAAAAACCTATTTTCTAAGCCAAAAGTTTTTAAACTGCTACATACCAATTCTGCATTCAATCGAGTCGATTAGCATGCATCGCATTAGTAACAAATTAAAATCGAGTCTAATATTTAATCGCATTTATTTAGACATCAAATACACAACATAAGTCTAAGGGGTCAATTAAGGATCTGCTCTAGATGTCGACCCCATTCCTTTATACTTTTCTAATTAACATCCCTACCACTCTACAAAAAAGACCGAACTCATAATTTTAAAATTGTTTAGGCGGTTTAGCTGGCTCCCCAATCTAGGCCGGGGTAAGACCAGATTCGCATTGCACTAGCTAGGTTCGGGGTACTAATTCTCAGTACCCAATTTAGACTTAGGTTCCGTGGCGGGCTCGGGCCATAAGACCTCAACCTCCGGGAATTGAATCCCACTTTCTAATAAAATTGATCATTCAAAATAAAAAAAATATCTTTCAATCAAATTTAAGCCCAATACTTAAGATAGGCTGGAGTGTTTCTGAAGTGATTCAGAATCTCAAAACACTCCATACTCCTCTTCCTTTGACTCTGAAAATAAGTCTTCAATTTTAATCCAATCCCACTTGAACTTCCAACCTTTATCTCCTTTGACATACAGCTTAATCGAGAGTTTTCGTAGGAAGCTTCCATTTCCTACGATGTAATTAACTACGAGGGCTTACGCTCGTAGGAGATTTAGAAACCCAGAATTGATTTTCAAAATTAATTTTTCAAAACTTTTAATTAATTCTCTTTGGGAAAAATAAATACAGCGATCATTATCGTTATATCCAAATAACTGATAATAAGTGATATCCTCTTTTCTTGGAGAGATATATCATTCTATTATCCTGATTTTGATTATAAAATTAATGATCTTTTTATCTAAATTAGAATAGTCAAACAATTGATTAAATTCCATTTTGATCCTCCGGGGTCAAATGTGATTCTCCCTTTGAGTTTGACACGATAATCCGGATAAAATTAGAATTCTAAAATTTGAACCCATTAGGGAACGATATGATCGTCTTTCGAGGCGATATATTGTTTATAATGACGCGTTCAATTTCAAAATTCAAAATTTAATATTCCCAAAGAAAATTAATATTTTTCAAAAATAAATTTATATATATATTTTTAATCAAAACATCAACAAACATCATCAGCACATAATCTCTTTCCAAAATTAAACACCCACTTTCTCAAAGAAGATACATAAAATACATTGTGTATATCAGACATATGATCAGGTAACAATAACCTGTAAGCAAACCTACCAGTCTGCACAATGATCTCAAAAAAGGTCCAATATACCTTGGACTGAGCTTGCTAATTCTTCCAAATCTACTAACACTTTTCATAGAACTAACTTTGACATAAACCAAGTCACCAATCTAAAACTCAACCAACCTGTGTTTCTGATTATAATTCTTTTTATGCCTATCCTGTGCAGATTTTAAATTTTTTTTTAATAAAAAAGATCTTTGTTGTAGTATTATCCACAAAGGTTGAATCCATTACCTATCTCTCCCACCTCTGTCAAAGTCAAAGGAGTCCTACATTCTTTTCCATACAGAGATTCATAAGGAGCCATGCCTATGTTGGATTGATGACTATTATTATATGCAAACTCTATCAACAGAATATGATCCTCCTAACTTCCCCTAAAATATAAAACACATAATCTCAGAAAATCCTTCAGTACTTGAATAGTCCTATTAAACTATCCATCTATATGGGAATGAAAATCCATACTAAAGTGCAACTTTGTACCCAGTCTTTGTTGAGTACCTTTGTAAACGTGCCATCCTGATTAGATGCAATCACCTTTGACATACCATGCAACCTGATAATATCTTTAACATAAATTTATGCTAACCTGTCATCTGGATATGTCTATTAAATTATAATGAAATGGGAAGATTTTATTAGTCAATCGACAATAACCCAAATAACATTATGCCCCTGCCTCGATTTGGGAAACCCATAGCAAAATTCATTTTCACCTCTTCCCATTTCTACTTTAGAATAAGTAAGGACTGTAGAAGACCTACTAGTAGCTGATGCTCTTCCTTCACTAGCTGACATGCCTCATACTTTGACATAAACTCTGGTATGTCCTTCTTCAATACAGGCCACCAAACATACCCTTCATATCTCTTTACATCTTACTACTTCCTAGATGAATAATATAGCCTAAATAATGAGCCTCTTGAATAATCTCCTTTCTCATATCTCAAAAATAGGAACCCAAAGTCTATCCTTACATAAAATGACACAATAATAAAAAACTCATAGTTCAGATTTCTTATCAAATTTGATCTGATCAATTAACTTCAGATATTTGGCATCTAATTTTTTATCTTCATGAATCTTTTTTCTAAAGAAAACTAAATGATCATCTGAGTCATTATATCATAATCCCAATTAGTGGAAGGAATCACCTCCAATTATAATCTCTCCATATATCATATCAAATACTTATAAGAAGTGAGTTGTATACATGATAATCTAGAAGACTTCCTACTCAGAGCGTCTGCCATCATATTAGCTTTATCAGGCTGATACTGAATAGTTAGATCATAGTCCTTAATCCTTAGTCAACTCAAGCCATCTTATTTGCCTCAAATTCAGATCCTTCTGAGTGAATATGTATTTTAGACTTTGATGATCAATAAAAATCTCACACCTGACACCGTACAAATAATGATATCAAATATTCAAAGCAAATACAATAGTAGCCAACTCTAGATCATGCATTAGATAGTTCCTTTCATATGGCTTCAAGTATCTTAAAGAACAAGTTATCACTTGACTATGCTACATATAAACACACCCCAAACCTCTTAATGACCCATCGCTGAATAACAGAAATTCTTCTATACTAGAAGAAAGAGCCAAAACTAGAGCAGAAGTCAAATAATCATTCAATCTCTAAAAACTAGCCTCGTACTCTAGTATCCAAACAAAAGTTACTAACTTCTGAGTTAGTGTCATCAAAGGTACAAAATTTGAGAAAACCCCTTCACAAACTTCCCGTAATATCCATCCATACTTAAGAAACAGTGTATCTCAAACACAGTAGTTGTCCTCGAGCAATTAGTATATACATGAACTTTTTGGGGATCAATAGAGATATCATCACCATTAACCTTGTGTCCCATAAAATAAATACTACTAAGCCAGAACTCACATTTGGAGAATTTTGCATATAACTGATGTTGTCTCAAAGTCTCCAAAATAATTCTCATATGTCTGACATGATCTTCCTCAAAAGCTGAATATACCAAAATGTCATATATAAAAACAATCACAAACTAATCAATATAATTTTTGAATGCTCTGTTCATCAAATCCATAAAGATAGCTGGTGCATTAGTCACCCCAAATGACATGACCAAAAACTCGTAGTATCCATATCGAGTACTAAAATATGTGTTCATCACATTAGCCTCTCTCACCTTCACCTGATAGAAACCTGATTGCATATCAAACTTTGAGAATATAAAAGATCTAGCAAGTTGGTTAAATATATCATAAATTCATGATAGTTGATACTTATTCTTGATAGTAATCTTATTCAACTCTTTATAGTCAATATATATAAGCATTGTTCTATCTTTTTTCTTCACAAATAGAATAAGTGCTCCCCAAGGAGGAACACTAGGATAAACAAATCTCATGTCAACTAACTCTTGAAGCTAAACCTTCAACTCCTGAAGCTCCTTTGGTGCCATCCTATACGAAGCTTTAGATATTATGGCCATACCCAAAAATATGTTAATACAAAACTCTAAGTTTCTGTCTGGAGGTAAATTGATTAACTCATTAGAAAATACATCTAAAAAATCTTGTAATATCAGGATATCAGAAAGATAACCAACATCTACACTCTTATCCCAAACTGATGCCAGAAATACCATATAACCCTTCTTCCACAATCTATCAACTTCTAATATAGAGATCAAATAGGATAAAATGCCTCTAACTCCTTGGAATTCACAACTCTTACTACGCATAAATAATGTAACTCGCTTATTATAGCAATTAATTTGAGCCCTATACTGACTCAACCAATTCATATACATAATAACATCATATGAGGAAATAGGTAATAAAATCAAACTGAATTTTTACTTCTTATAAAAAATCTCAATATCACACAAATAGAATCTACTAGCTATCATGTTATCTCCAGCCAACAAAATAATAGAAAAAGAAACATGCAGGGCAACTGAAGCCAAGTGTAGAGAATCGAAGAAATGCTAAAAAATAAAGGAATGACTAGCTCCATAATCAAATAAAATATGACATGGATGTTCATAAATATAAATTATACTTGTCACAACATCTGAAGCATTTCGGGCCTCCTACTGAGCCAAATTGTATACATGTGGTTGAACTGGACTTGGAGCTACAAAACTACTAGGCTCTCTCTGACCACTACTAGATGTTCTCCTTGGCACAAAACCTGAACGACCAGCTCTATAAGATGATCTATCAAAAAAAGTATGGGGAGGAACTGCCCTCAATCTCTCTATCGGTCTAATAAAGCTCTCAGATTTAGACTCAAAATATCGGTCAAATTTTGCTTGTAGACACTCTACTACTCGATACCTTATTTAATCGCATCTAAAACACTATATAGTCATCCTGTAGCACTGACCAAAATGATGTTGACCATAACTCTGGCACACAGGTGCCCCACAAACAAAATCAGAACTAGCTACGCTGCCCTACCATAGATTACTATAAATGTTGATTGTCCACCTCTCCTAGAATCTCTTGGTGTAAATCTGCTCTTCTTCCCAAAAAAAGTCATTACTAGAATTATCCTCACTGAACCTCTTCCTACTAGCAGTCCACCACTGCTAAGTAGCCATCAGGTTATTTTCTATTAAACAAGCTCTCTCCATAAGCTCAGAGAAATCAAGAATATGAAATGGCACAAGAGGCTATCTTAGACTATCTCAAAGTTCTCTTAGAAACCTATAGCACTTCTTCACAAGAGTTTTAACCAACTATGGAGATATCTAGCAAAAATAGTGAACTCTGCCTTGTATTGTATAATTGTCTTGCTCTCCTGAACCAACCTTAGAAAAGTCTCCTGCATTTATTGTCATGCAGAAGGGGGCATAAACCATATTATAAACACATCAGAAAACTCCTCTCAAATAATCAAAAAGTTTAATCTCTCTTAAAATTTCCCGTCCTGTTGGCTTATCCACCAGCGTTCTGCCTCACCATCTAATAGAAAGATTGCTAATAGTACCTTCCTCTCAGGAGAACACTACATACCATCAAATGTCTTTTCCATCCTCCTCAATAATTCCTCTGTTGCTCTAGATTGAACAATACCCTCAAATATTGGAGGCTTAAATCTTAAAAAAAATTGTAGATGTATGTTGTACCTCTTTATATCTAACAACCGGAACCCTACTTTATACCTCACCCATCATCTAGGCTATCAAAGTAGCAAACATTGAAACTTTATCTAAACTAACTATTGGAGCATAACTATATACAAGAGTTGCTTGACTAGTACTCTATCCATCTGTCATATATAGGTCTAGTGGATCCATGATCATATAGAATATACTATTGAATAAATATGTATATATATAAAAAAACACTCATACAGACTTGAAACTACCCCCATTAGACTTATAGATCAATTCCATTAGCTTTATTTTATGATCCAATTCCAAAACAATTATTTTGATACCACAAAAGCTTGTCACAACCCAATCTGTCTAGGACAGGTCCTATCACATTAAGTTGTGACAAGCAAATCTTATGATCTAGTTTTAAAATTATTTTAGATTTTTTCCCAATATTCATTGAAATAAACTACAGGCTAAAAAGCAACTAAAACATCCAAATACTAAAATTTAAATCATCCAAAAAAATTTCTTTCATTTCATCAAAATAAATATCTACACTATAGTACATGACTACATGTAAGAGTTATAAAACTAAAAATTAAACTGGCCATGATTGTACAAAAAAAAAATAAAAAAAGTAAAATACCTATGACCTTAAATCTAATCCTAAAATACTAGTCCACAACTTCTTTTCCCTTTCTAGATCCTAAAAACCAGAAAAAAAAAAACTATAGTAAGCTACAACAGCTCATTAAGCTACACAAACCAATCTATACTTTTAAATATTCTTTTATCAAATATTTTGATAAATATTTATAAGCATTTAAATGCAATTTAAATAAATCTCAAAAATGAAAAATGTAATAATTGATTATAGTTATTCTCTTATTTAAATAATAATACGGAATAAATAAATAAATTGAAATTCATATTTAAGAGTTATTCATATCACATTTCTCTAACCCAGATAGAATCTCAAAGGATTATAACCCCTTACGGATCTCTTATTATTTGTGCTTATAGTAGCAGAAAATGTCACATATCTCTATCTCAAATAGAATCTCAATAGATTTTATCCCCTTATAACTCCTAGCAATTATCTAATAAAGATAAAATCTCAAAGATTCTGACCCCTTATAATTATCAACAGATATAATTTAATCACATATGCACATATATCATTATATTATAAAAATTAAAGATTAATTGAGCATGTATTTAAATTTCACAATGTCGTATAATGGTAGACAATGAAAAATACAACTATGCAAAAATGTATATTTTAAAAAAATTGTCAAATTATCATGGATTATGTAAAATAATAATTTGAGACTTTTATTATACTATAACACTATTTTTAGATATCCATATAATTTTTTATTCAATAAAAATCTTGCAAATTTTAAAACACCATCATAAAATTTCTAGAAAGTATTCAAAATATGCATAATCGTAATATCTATAATATATAAAAGTTACGCAGTGAAAGTTTTACATGTGCAAAGTTATCCCCATTTTTTGCTAACAGATATAAAATTTTAATCAAAATATTTGCTAAAATTTGCACATTTTTTAAAATTGAGATGAACATAATGTGATTTACCTCAAGACGAACAAATTTCTCAACTTGACCGATAAACGAAAACAGCTTGAAGTTGCCCAAAATTGGATTTCATCTTTCTCCCACTTCTCTTTCTTCCCTAATCCTCTAACCTATTCTCTATTTAGCAAAACCGAATAATGGCATAGAAAATAAACATTTAATAATATATATAAATGCTTTTAGATATTTTGTTTTATAATATTATAATAAGTATAATATTATTATACTTAACTTTCAATAGAAAATTCCTAGAAATTCTTTTTAGGGATTCCAAAAATTACACAAAAATATTCATGATTATCAAATTTTATTTAGAGTATTTTTATGAATTTAGTTTACAAAACAGACACCTGATGGTCCCAAAAACCCCACTTGTACCAACAAGTGCCAATTTCTTAAAAAAAAAATCGATAGTGCCCAAAAATTATGAAAAAAATAGGAAGCTAAAACAGAACATTATAAATGTTCTAGGTAAGACAGTTTGTGATTTGGATTTCTCTAAGCCAACAAAAAAAATCTTAAAATTTTTAAAGGTTTCACACAATCAGTCTAAGAACACCTAATATGGTCAAGTGTGTGAGGATTTGTGATTTTTTAAAATTCCTTTCAATTTCTAGAATTTTTAAATAGGGAATTACACAATCAGCATTTTCTTTATGCTTTACGTCTTTTGATTGGTGGGGTAATCATTGGCCGCTGACTATGTAATGTGGGATTAGATGTAGTCATCGGATGGATGATCCAACAATTATAATTAAATTTGCTCTAGGACAGCTAAAGGTAATCCACGCCATTGATTAAGATCAACAGTTAATATTACGTCTTCTACATCCCATAAGCATTTGAAGCTGTAAGACTTCTATGATGTAATCTGAGAGATCCCGTTAGTGAACTTCCATTATATTTCACATGGAGCATTAGGATAGTACAAATCATTAATCGAATAATCAAAATCTAATGGTTTGACAGTTTGTTTCACACTTGACCATAACTACCTAGCTAGAAGCTTGGGATTAGGCTTATACCTCATAGAAAGCTCCAAATTCCAGTGCCTTGTATCAGGTAGCTTTAGGGAATGATTATAAAGACTTCTCTTTTAGAAGTCACATCTGAAGGAGCATCGAAAGTAGGAGTTCGAGTGGAGGGTGGAAAGATTTTGCTGAAGCTTACTCAAACTCACTCTAGAGAGGGCTAGGAAGCTGAAAGAAGGAAGAGGATTGCTTGGAGAGCATTGGGAAGGGTTTTTGAAATATAGGCACGAATGAGGGGCTCTAGATGAGAGTGCCCTATTCAAACCTCAACCATGGTGACATATAACTAGAATTGATCATCCAGGCCATTGGATGCTCTCCAACTGGAAGGGGGCTATTTCTTATAGCTTCTTAAGCCTAGAGGAGGCGAGATCAAATTAAAAAGTGTTACGGATCTATGGTTTATGATTTTGATGATAGCAAACATTTTTATTTCTATACGACTGCCTTATGTACTGACATTTCAGGTCCACACGATCAGACTGCAATTAGAAACCAGCTCAAGATTGGGTAGATTAGGACTGAGTCAGTTTGTACTCTTTTTCCTTTCTTGAGTCTATTGTATTTGGTGTGGCACCTGATGTTTTGTAATCTTGGAAGATTTTCTGTTATTCCCTAAAGAGTTCTATTTTTGATAACATTGTCCGGGACGATATTTATATCGTCCTAGACGATCTGTCCAAAAACAAAAACCCTAATTAGGGCATCCTCATTAAGGCAGCCGTCATAAGCTGATCGGCCTGGACGATACTTATATCGGCCAGAACGATAGTCTTAATTCAGAAAGAATCAGCCGCCATAATCAGTTTAGGTATTCTTTATTTTAGGCAATCGGCCTGAACGATATTCCTATCATCCAGGATGATCTAAATCATTTATGACTAAATTGATCTGGTATCTTTAAAAAGCATTAATGGTTAATTGATACGATCACATCGTCCGGGACGATCGTATGATCGGCTGGGATGATGTCCTGGACGATTTACATTAGATAGCTCGAATTCAGGGCGATGCTCTGGACGATTGAAATCATTTTTAAACTAATCGGCCTGGACGATCCTGATATCGGCCAGGACGATGTAACCAATTTTCTTCTGATCGTCCTAAATCATCCCGAGCTGATAAGCTGAATTTATACTGATCGGCCAGGACGATATACCTATCGTCCTGGACGATAATGTCGGCTACTTGCATTAATGAGCTTGTTTTGAGCTTTTTCTATTTAAGCTTGGCATGACACTTTGTAAAGTGTCTTTAGCAGCCATTGTAGCTTCGTTCTTGTGGGGGAGACTTGAAGAGAAAGCTTGAAAGGGAGTGAGGAAAGGGTGGAGTTTGAGAGAGGGAGAAGATCCTGTGAGTGGGGGCTCAAGGGAGTGTGGAGGGGATTTCACACGGTTTCTTCGGCAAGCTCGCACCTGAATACCGTCGGATTCAAGGCTTATCTCGAGGGAAGTTCACCAAAGAAGAAGATCTCTTTGGTGTCAAAGGACCCGGTGACTCCGCCGCATCGGGGAAGGTGGAAGTGATTTTGTAAGGGCTTTTCCGCCTAGCTGTGGGGGCTATAGGAGAGACACTTGTTTTAGTGCAATACTTGGAGGGTACCTCCAAGGAGTGGACGTAGGTCAATGGTTTGACCGAACCACTATAAATCCGGTGTGTTCTTTTCTTATTATTGCTTCCACATTTAATTTTCGCATTGGTTTTATTTGTGGTGATTTTGGTGTGTACTTTGCTTAAAGTTTCTTCTTTACCAATTCATTACTCTCTTTATTTAGCCTTGGGACAGTTCTATAGGGCTTAACATCCCTAACGAACTTTCAAGTGTCATCAGAGCACTTTCTAGTGTCATCTGAGCACTTTCAAGTGGTATCTGAGCGGGATTCATAAAAACTAAGTTTGAAAACTTTTTGAATTTTGATCCATGGCTAATATTAGTAATCGTAATGTTGCGGAAGGTTATTCAATCACCAGACCACCTTTATTTGAAAATATGTCATTTGATTTTTAAAAAACTCGCATGTCTATTTTTTTGCAATCGATAGATTTTCGCATGTGGCATATGATTTTAACTGGTTATTCATCACCGTCACGTATTATTAATGGAGTTAAAACTGATATTCCTTTTAATCAATGGAACAGGGAAGAACTACTCAATGCTCAATTGAATGCAAAATCATTAAATTACTTTTTCTGTGCTTTAAATTCTGAAGATTTAATGTTAGTATCCACGTGCACTACTAGTAAGGAAGTTTGGGAAAAATTACATACCATATATGAAGGCACTAATGAAATTAAGCAATCCAAGTTGGATATATTAATGCATGATTTTGAACTGTTTTCCATGAAACCTTTTGAAATGATTTTAGACATGTATACTAGGTTTATTCAAATTGTAACATCATTGCATGCCTTAGAAAAAGATTTTTCAAATTTTGAAAAAATTAATAAAATTCTTCGTTATCTATTAGATAAATTTGATACTAAAGTTATTGCTATTTGTGAATCTAAAGATTTGAATGTATATTCTATTGATAATTTGATTGGCTCACTCATTGCCTACGAGCAAGGATTGGGTCAAAGACTTTTTGATGCAGGTGAAACGATTATTTTAAAAACGGAAGATAGAGAAGAAGATATCTTAGTTGGTGATGACTTTTCAAGTAAATCACAAAGCTCACCAAAGCATAAGCAAAAGTGGAAGAAAGGTGAAAGTGGTAAGGATGTCCATATTTCTTCTGACGTTATTTACTTTCGATGCAGAAAGCCTGGACATATGAAAAATCAGTACCCTAATTTAAAAATTCTTCCTACAAAAGAAAAGGGTAATGCAAAGCTAAATTTAAATTGGGAAAATAATAAAAAGCAAAAAAATCTCATGGGCAGATCTAATTTCTGAAGAATCGGATCAGGAGAGAGATAATGGTTAAAAATCTTGTTTTTGTTTTCTTTGTTGTGTGTTTTTTTTTTTGTGAAATTCTTTCTCCGATCAGCACACACACTCACTTTTCTAAAAATGAAAAACCTACCTCCCGCTTTTTCTTGAATTCTTATTAAAATTATGTTTGACTTCTCTAAAAACAGTCAAAGGAAAGAAACTCATGTATTTGACTCTTAATCTCTGTTTCCTAAAAGAGGTTATTCTACTTTTGATTTAAAATCTTTTTCATCTTTTAAATTAGTTTTTGAAATAATTTTTTTATCTCCCTATAGTTTATTTATCATAGGAATCTTTTGCAAGGTGCTGAATCTACATCATAATTTTCTTAATCAAAAATTTTATTTTTGTCAATAGTATGGGTTTACTTTTGGTTTTTAAGATTTCTGAAAGGTAGCATATTCAAAAAATTGGCCAATGATGCCAAAAATAAAAGATGTGCAAAGCACCAAATTGAAAAAATATAGAATACACAAAGTGTATCAAAAGATGTGCAGTGCGCCAACCAATTGTCAAGAGGCATAAAATGAGCCCACAAAATTTAATACTTACCATTCTTGTACTTCTTAAAACTTAAGAAAATCCTTAATTTTTTCAATACTTGAGTTTGAAAATCTTGATTCTTGATTCAATAATTCGTGCATTGATCTTCTATTAGATATATTTTATGAAAGGAGTTTTTAAAAAATGATTATTTCTTTCTCTAATTTATTCCTTAATTTTGATATTGAATTAAAAACTTTTTGAGCCTTTTACAAGAAATTGAGTTTGGATGATCAAATTCTAGATTTCTAACCTTTTCTGGGCTATGCATTGTCAATCCAATTCTACTAAGCTTTTTGATTAAAACTAAGAGGTAACTTTCTCGTTTTAAGAATATTTGTTTTTTTACTAGATCAGAGAACGTGTTTTATCTTTTATTCATTTTATTTTTTAGCATCCTCTCTTTTTGATAATATTAAAAGGGGAGAACGTAATGTTGAATTTGTACCCTTTTTTCTTTTCAAAAAATTAAAACAACAAAAATTTTTTTTATCTCCCTTATTTTTTTTAAAGGGTTTATACTAGTGAGGGGAAGATTAGGAGAAATGTTTATTTTGAAAATTCAAATTGAATTGTTTGTCATCATCAAAAAGGGGGAGATTATTGCAGATCTATGGTTTATGATTTTGATGATAGCAAACATTTTTATTTCTATACGACTGCCTTATGTACTGACATTTCAGGTCCTCACGATCAGACTACAATTTCGAACCAGCTCAAGATTGGGTAGATTAGGACTGAGTCAATTTGTACTCTTTTTCCTTTCTTCAGTCTATTGTATTTGGTGTGGCACCTGATGTTTTATAATCTTGGAAGATTTTCTGTTGTTCCCTAAAGTGTTCTATTTTTGATAACATCGTCCGGGATGATATTTATATCATCCTCGACGAACTATCCAAAAATAGAAACCCTAATTAGGGCATCCTTATTAAGGCAACCGTCATAAGCTGATCGGCCTGGACGATACTTGTATCGGCCAGGATGATAGTCTTAATTCAGAAAGAATCAGCCGCCATAATCAGTTTAGGTATTCTTTGTTTTAGGCAATCGGCCAGGACGATATTCCTATCGTCCAGGACAATCTAACTCAATTATGCCTAAATTGATCTGGTATCTTTAGAAAGTATTAATGGTTGATTGATATGATCACATCGTCCGGGACAATCGTATGATCGGCTGGGACGATGTCCTTGACGATTTACATCGGACAGCTCGAATTCAGGGTGATGCTCTGGACGATTGAAATCATTTTTAAACTGATCGGCCTGGACGATCATGATATCGGCCAGGACGATGTAACCAATTTTCTTCTAATCATCTCAAATCATCCCGAGCTGATAAGCTGAATTTATACTGATCGGCCAGGACGATATACCTATCATCTTGGACGATAATGTTGGCAACTTGCATTAATGAGCTCGTTTTGAGCTTTTCTATTTAAGCTTGGCATGACACTTTGTAAAGTGTCTTTGGCAGCCATTGTAGCTTCGTTCTTGTGGGGGAGACTTGAAGAGAAAGCTTGAAAGGGAGTGAGGAAAGTGTGGAGTTTGAGAGAGGGAGAAGATCCTGTGAGTGGGGGCTCAAGGGAGTGTGGAGGGAATTCCACACGGTTGCTCCGGCAAGCTCGCACCTGAATACTGTCGGATTCAAGGCTTGTCTCGAGGGAAGTTCACCAAAGAAGAAGATCTCTTTGGTGTAAAAGAACCCGGCGACTCCGCCGCACCGGGGAAGGTGGAAGTGATTTTGTAAGGGCTTCTCCGCCTAGCTGTGGGGGCTAAAGGAGAGACACTTGTTTTAGTGCAATACTTCGAGGGTGCCTCCAAGGAGTGGACGTAGGTCAAGGTTTGACCGAACCACTATAAATCCGGTGTGATCTTTTCTTATTATTGTTTCTGCATTGGTTTTATTTGTGGTGATTTTGGTTTGTACTTTGCTTAAAGTTTCTTCTTTACCAATTCATCACTCTCTTTATTTAGCCTTGGGCCAGTTCTATAGGGCTTAACATCCCTAACGAACTTTCAAGTGTCATCAGAGCACTTTCTAGTGTCATCTGAGCAAGCATTGGCTTGATCTGATTTGGATTAAGGTGAGATTTGGCTCATGGAGATATCTCTTTGGACAATTGGGTCAAGTCATATTGATAACCAAAGTGGGCTCAAGGGTTGGATCTTCAAGGGGACCCTCTTAAGAACCTAATGGGTCACCCTAAGGGTTTAGATAGGCTTAACAATGCCTTGGTCAAAGAAGTTGAGTTAGATTGAAATGTATGTTTGTTTGGTCAAACTTTGTTGACTTGGTAAACCAATTTAACCTATGATAAAAGGTTGGGTTTATTGATTTTGGATTGATAAGATAAAACCAATGAATGTGGTTTCAAGTGATGGGAATGCAATTTGGATTGAAATGCATATTTAAATGCTTAAGAAAGACTTGTAGTGAACCATGGTTGACTTGGTCAACCCTATCAAACAAAATATTGGGTTTGAGTTCATTACACTCCAAATGGCATTTAGGATGCATTGTGGAATGTTCCATGGCCTGATTTGGTTTGGCCATATTGAAGTTTAAAGAAAACTTTAATTTTCCCCTTAAGCATTTTGGTTATTTTGACCCTTGGTCATTTGTGGGTCAACCAAGGTCCACTAAAATACAATTTTGTATTCAACATGTCACAATGAGGATTATGGACATGGTCAAGGGCTTTAGGAAATTTCCCATGGTGAAATTATACAAGGTTGAAGGCTTAGTGGCATAGGCTGTAAATATTTGAAGGTTTTGTCGCTTTTGGATTTCAATCAAGTTTCTAAGGTTATAGGTCTCAAATTGGCCTCAAATTTGGATGGTTAATCTTAGAGACATGCCTAATCAATAATGAATTGATATATTATGAATCAAGAGACATTTTTACTGGTTTTTGAAGTGATTGAAAACTCACTCAAAAAGGGTTATAGGACATGACCCTTTAACCTTAAATTTTGGTCTGGAAATTTAGGTTTGAACTGGATTCTAGATTTTATTGATTGTATTTGATTTATCAACATCAATGACAATCAATTAGGCTATTGTTGATTATTTGATAAGGAAAATCAAGTGGTGATCACTAAGTGCTAGTGTACTAAGTTGGGCATTATACTAAGCCACATGGCCATTATAGGGCTGCTACTTCAAGTGATTAAAGATTGATGTCAATTGGATGATTGAAGTTTTATTGAAGTCTATATTGAAATGTAGATTGAGTTCTAGATGATTGATGGTTGTATGATTATCAACCATCATATCAACACACAGGAGTTTGTATAGATCCTGATGACCTCATGCAGAAATGAGGTCAACATCTACAAATTAAATCTTATGGCTATGGTATAATTTATTTCTCCAACAATGCTTTGATATCAAAATGCTTATTATGACCTGACCTGATATGACCCAACCAAACTTCACAGATCATACCATGCTCAATCATGGCAACAAGCAGAAACAAATCCTAAGATCCAATTGGAGAAATACTAAGGAGTCAAATATCCAAATTATACATAACACAGAGCCACTACTGAATATTAATATAAAGTGGAAGACTAGAATTTTATAAATAATTTCTGTATGTCATCCAAATAAATGTGTAATTTGAGGTTTATCTACACAACGCTTGGCAACAAAAGAGTGCAACAAAAAATAAAAGCCAAGCCTACAAAAGTAAAACTAACAAAATGCATACTTATAACACAGATCAAAGCCCGATATCATAAACTACATAGTTTTCTCCTTATTCACACATGTATTATGAGTAATCATAAATTAACATGATGAAGTATTTTGGACCATGAATATCCATTTACGAATAATAAATATTTGTATATATATAAAATCTATATATACTCCTTTTGGCACCCGTCTTTGACATATTGGTCTGCTTGCCCTTAATACAGTACAAACAAATATTAAAGTCATTGAAACGTAAATTACAAGTACTTTTTAATTCACTAACCTCTTCATTCTATTATGAATATATGACCAAATCTTCGAAGCTATGACAAAGAGGAGTTTTCATTTATAATACATCTTTTAAAAACAGCTTGAACATACATTCTATCTAGTGTAATATGATTTTATAAGTTAATATAGAAAAGGTCATTAGACAAAGTACCATTCCCAAAGAGTTCAAATTTATAATATAAACTAGCTAAATTTTCTAAATAAGTTAAAGGATTGTCCAATAAGTACAAGTCCGAAAACAAAATTTAAATTCCTAAAAATAAGTATATAGAAAGCTAGGGGTGTCAATTTTTTGACCCGACCCGAAATCCGACCAGAACCAGACCCGAAAAGAACTGGGTTCGGGTCAACCCGTTTGTGAAACGGGTTGGGTTCGGGTTTAATAAATTGACCCATTTCAAAAATTGGGTCGGGTTCGGGTTGACCCGGGAACCTGAAAATGACCCGAAATTGGTCCCTGCCTGGCTACCCACGTCGACTGCCTGGCTGCCCAAAGCGTCAAGTCGCGTCGCATCGTGTCGCTTCGCAGTTCGGGAATCGTGACGTGTGCCAGGCTGCCAGCGTTCCGTTGCCCGCTTCGGCTTCGCCGTTCGTAGTTCGCGTGCCAGTGCGGTTAAGCCTGCTTCGGCTTCGCTGCTTGTGTGCCAGCACAGCAAGGCCTGCTTCAGTCGTATACCCTGTTGTTGCTGCAGTCTGCCGCTTCAAGTTAACTAACCGGGTCGGGTCGTGTCAACTCGGACCTACCCGCGTAGGTCGGGTCCGGGTTGAGATAGCCGACCCGTTTATAAAAACGGGTCGGGTTCAGGTTGACCCGTTTAGAACCGGGTCAATTGGGTTTGACCCGAACCCGACCCGTTGACCTGAATTGACACCCCTAAGAAAGCTTTTTTAATTTTAAAACCACCGCTAAGTATTAAATGACATATCGAATAGATTCAACATGTGAGTTCATCTTATTTTTTGAATAGATGCATTGCTCGTTTCTTACTAGCTTCTTTAGGTTTTGTTACTTTTGTATATGCCGTAAGTTATTATAATATGGATTATAAAATTTAAATCAAGTCATCAGGTGTTAAATAATATAAGCCATATTATAGAAAATAGACAAACAAGATTATTGCATCTTTCTTGTCAAGCTAATGCTTAAGCTTGATGTATTTTTTTTTTTTCATGTGACACTTTCTTCTATAGAAGAAATGATTGGATATCTTCTTAATGTCCGCTTGAAGTAGGGGTGTGAATAGATGACACGACCCAAAAATTTGACCTAAAAATTCTGGGTTCGGGTCGACCCATTTAATAAACGGGTTAGATTCATGTTGATTTTTTTTCAGCCGATTGATATATTGAGTCAACATTACACTCTCACTCAACTCCATGATTAACCTCCCATACTCTTGAAGACATAAGATATGAAGCTCATCAATTTGCTATTTATCTTTATATTTATTATTGTTGACCCCTAACATCGGATCCTTTCCTATAAATAACCTCATCAGTAGAGGCAAAGCCAAGGAGTTTGTTATGTAGTGGTTGAGGAAGCCACCAAATGAGCCTCGGACAAGTTCGTATAGAAACATTTCTCTTTTATCTATAGTGGGCCATAGTGGTATGGGAAAGACAACTCTCCTACAACATGTTTATAAAGATAAATTTCGCACAACGGAGCGGGCTGCGCTAGGGTTTACTTCTGCCCTCCCGCCGCCACCTGCTGATTTTCTCCTTCTTCTCCTTCTCCTCTGGCTTGGCCGGAGGGGTTCTCTTCTCTCTGCACTATAGGCTCTTCTTCTTCCCCTTCTGATTTCCCCCCACTCGGTCCGAATAATGGTAGTTTTGTTCGCTCTTCTCCAAAAAGCTGGAGTCAAGTTTTTGCTCCTGATGTCAGTGCCACGAATACCTTCTCCTTTTCTCATCACCCTTCAGAGCCGGAAGTGATTCCTTTTTCTGTTGATTGTTTGAACAAAGGTGGGCAAGATTGGGGTCTATGCTTGGTGGGTTACTCCATTGGGCGAAGGCCTTTCTATGAAGCTTTGTCGGGAGCTATTAAGAAGACCTGGACTTTGATTGGCTCGGTTCAGCTTCTATCCCTCAATGATGGTTTTTTCCTCTTCAGATTCTCTTGCCGAGAAGATTTTGATCTTGTCTGGTCAAGAGGTGTGTGGTTTTTACTTGGAAAACCTTTTGTTTTTCAAAAGTGGCACCCGAAGTTCGTCCCTAAGCGAGAAGATTTTTCCTCTGTTCCTATTTGGGTTAAAATTCATGATTTGCCCCTTGCATGTTGGAACTCGGAGGGGATTTCTCGCATTGCTAGTAAGATTGGAATCCCTATTGCTGCGGACAAGCTTACTGAGCTTAAGACAAGACTCACTTATGCTAGGGTATGTGTGCTGGTTGACAGTCAAGCAAAATATCTGGAGGTGATTCGTGTTTCCTTGGACGGTGATGAGGTTGCCTTGAAAGTTCAATATGAATGGCGTCCATTTCCTTGCGATCACTGTAAGTCTTTAATGCACTTTTCTTCTTCCTGTCTGTCTAAACCTCAAGTTGATGATAATGACAAACTTAAGACTAAGGAGGATATCAGAGGAAGGAGCTCTAGTAGACAGCCACGTTTTCGTGCCAAATCCAAGCCGCAGTTTAGGCAACAGGATGAAAATGTTGAAAATACTGATACGGGAATTTCTGCTTTGATTACTAAACCTGCTGCTATTATTACCAATGGTTTAGGACAACCCCTTCATTATCAGCCACATTCACCTATTCTCAACAAATCTCCTCGTAAATCTTCTAGTCCTGTTGCTGCCAATACTTCCCATGCTTCTGGTAAGGAGATTGGTTCTGGTATTCCTAATCTAAACTCTCCTAATGAAGTTACCTCATCCATATCCAGTTCTCAGAACTCTAAATCATCTGCTTTCCCTAAATCTATTAACTCCCCCAATAGTTTTGATGCTTTAACTATAGAGGAGGAACAAAGTCAGCAAGAGGAAGAGATAGAAGATAGGGAAGAAAAGCAAGAAAAGTTGCTTGATGATTTGTCTAAAATTCAGGGAAAGAATAAACAAGCTACAGTCACAGTGATGAACAAAAAATCTGCTAGGGGGAAGCAGGCCAAAAAACCCCCACCCAACAAGAAACATTAATGTCCCTTCCACCCATGGCGGCGTGGAATATCAGGGGTTTCAATCACCCTGATAAGGTTTTTGCCTGTAAGCGTTTGATACAATCTTTTAAGCTAGACCTGGTCTGTATTTTGGAAAATCGTATCAATGTTCTCTCACTTCAGGATCCTTTTTTTGAGTCAACGCACTCTCTATTTCCTAATGAATCTAGTTGTCATAATTTTGCTCTCAGTTCTTCGGGTCGTATTTGGATCAAATGGAATGCTTCTAAAATTTGCTTTAAGCCTACGCAGATTACCTCATAGATTATTTCTGGTATCATTCTGGTTGCTAATCAACCTATCTTCCAGCTCTCGGCCATATATGCTTCAAATAATCAGAATGATCGTACAGAACTTTGGGATGCTATCTCTCAATCCTCTTCCTCCATTCACCTCCCTTGGGCTCTTATGGGGGATTAAAACTGTTGTAGATATGCTTCTGATAAACTGGGTGGTTCTCCTATCACCATGTCTTCCCTCACCGACTTCAACAATATGATTTTTAATAATGGCTTGAAGGATCTTAACTCTGTTGGGCTCAAATATTCTTGGTTTAATCAACAATCTGATAACCCTATTCACATTAAGCTTGATCGTGTGCTTGTGAATGAGCAGTGGTTGGATACATTTGCTGACTCATATTGTTCAGTCCAAAATCTGTCTTGCTCTGATCATAGTCCTATCATCTTACACTCTGGTTTGCTTACTCAGGTGCATCACAGATTTCTTTTCAAAAACTACTGGTCTAATCTGGACATGTATTGGATTCATCTTATTGAGGTTTTTTCTAAACCTTGTGTGGGTAATCCTTTATCCCATTTCAGTAATTCTCTGAAATTGTTAAAAGGGTGTATTAAAAAGGAGGCTTGGTACTCCTCAAATTGTGGTAAAAACCACCTTGATGGTTTGTTGGGTAAGCAAAAAGAGCTGCTGGGTTTGCTTCAAAATGATCATAACAATTTGGAGTTAAATTTGTCTTATAAGGTGGTTAATTCTGATATTGCTAATTTCAACTCCATGTACTCTTCCTGGATTGTTCAAAGGGCTTAGGTGAATTGGTTGAAGAAAGGGGAGGATGATTCAAAGTTTTTTTTTGCTAAAATCAGGACTAGGAGGGGTGGTAACAAGTCTGTGGTGAATCTTCTTACTTCCAACCCTTTTTCTGACAGATCTGAGGTTATTAATTCTATCTTGAATTACTTTCAAAGTCTTTATAATCCAGTTCCTCCTGTTAGCTTGCGGCTGGATTTATTTCCTATTGGGACTAGGGTTCCTGAATGTTTTGCTCTTTCCCGCACTTTACCTGTGTTAGATGAAGATATTAAAAAGGTGGTTTTCAAGGGTTCTTCTAATTCTGCACCTGGACCCGATGGATTTAACTTTTATTTTTATAAATCTTCTTGGCACATCATAGGGCCTGTTGTATTTAAGGCCATCAGATCCTTTTTTCATAAATGTTACATGCCTAACGGGATAAAGGCTACAGCTCTTGTCATTATCCCTAAGAATAAGAATGCTACAACTGTCTCCGACCACAGACCGATTTCCTTATGTAACACTCTTTACAAAATCATTGCCAAGGTGATTGCTGAAAGACTTAAGCCAGTTATGAATATGATTGTTATGGATACCCAAGCAGGTTTTGTTAAATCTAGGGTTTCTACTAACAATATCCTTCTGGCTAGTGATATTCTGGCGTATGCTGGTAAGAACAAGAGAGGTAATTATTTCTGTGCTAAACTAGATGTCAAAAAAGCCTTCGACACGGTCTCTAGGGATTTCTTGCTTGCTAGACTTATTCAAAAAGGATTTCCTAATCTTTTTGTGAACTGGATTAAAGCATCTATTTCAAATGTCAATTTCTCTGTGGTGCTCAATGGGGCCCTTGAGGATTACTTCTCCTATTCTGCTGGGCTTAGGCAAGGATGCCCTCTTAGTCCCTACCTGTTTTGCCTTGTTATGGACGCTTTTTCTAATCTCCTGGTGGGGAGGGGTTTCAAAGGGATTTCTTTTGAGGGGTACTCTATTACTCATTTACTTTATGCTGATGATGTGTTGATTTTTGGTGAAGCCACTATCGATAATTGTAATCTTTTGTCTAATATCCTTGGGGAATTTGCTAATGCCTCTGGTCTTTTCATCAATTATGAAAAGAGTGCTATTATGTTTCCTAAACATTTGAATAATCCTATGGATATTTGTCAAGCCCTTTCTATTCATAATATGGTATCCAAATTAACCTATCTTGGGGTCCCTCTGTCATTCAATAGGCTGAAAGTGGAAGATTACTTGCCTCTCATGGACAGTGTTAACAAGAAAATGAACGGGTGGAAAGCTAATCTTTTGTCTTTTGCTGGAAGGCTTCAATACATCAAGTTTACCATTCAGAACACTATCGCTTACTGGATTAGGGGCTCTATTTTACCAAAAATTATTTATAAGTTTGTTAAAAAAGCCAGTTCGAGGTTCCTATTTTTTGGTGACTCTCGAATTTCTAAAAAGCTCCACATGGTTTCTTGGGATAGAATTTGTAGACCCAAATTTAAGGGGGGGCTGGGTATCCCTTCCATTCCTGCTCTTCAATTTGCGTACAACTGTTCCATCATTTTTAGGATGTACAATATTGCATCTCCTTTATCTAATTGGCTGGTTCATAGATACAGGTCACCATGGAAACCCCCTATTGTCTCAGCTTCTAAATTTTGGCTTTCTGTTTATGATACTGCTATAGCTATTAAATCTTGTTGTCACTTTAAGATATCCCATTATGTCCTATTTCTTTGAGGTGGGACCATTGGTGCAATTCTGTTACTGTTACAGATATTTTAGGGGGCAATTATAATGATGAAATCCCGGACCTTCTCTTGAACGAACTCACCTCTACTGCTATCTGGGTGTTCCCTGTGAACTTTCCCAGGAATGTGAGGGATATTTGTGAAAATTTTAGTATTTCTGCTGAAGCTGGGCAATGTCTGTTATGGAAGAATAGTGCTAATCATAAGTTCAGTAACTTTATTGATGAGTACTATTCTAATACTCCCAACTTCTCTTGGTACAAGCTTATATGGCCTAAAAAATACATTATTAAACACTCATTTTTTGTGTGGCTTGCTGTTATGGGAGGTTTGAAAACTGCGGATGCCCTTAAAATAAGAAACACCCGGAAATGTGCAGTCTCTGTTTTCTTCATAAAGAATATGTTAACCACTTGTTCTTTGAATGTCAATACACCTTTGCTATCATCTCCAATCTTATTCCTGGTCTTAATAGCTTTCTTTTAAGACCTAATATTATGCAGATTTTGGATTGGATTAACTCTGAGTATAAAGGTAAAGCTGATTTTAAAAATTTTTACAAAGTGGTGACCTCTTGTGCCCTTTATCATATCTGGAAAGAGTGAAATTCCAGGAGATTTGGAAATTCTGCTCTTTGTCAAACTACTTTGTTGTTTACTATTAAGAGGAATATCTTTGATAAGGTATTGAGCTGGAAGAATTCATGGCATTTGTTGGAAAATCTGTAATGTTTTTGCCTCTTAAATCTGGGTGGCTCTTGCTGGTTGTTGTTTCTTGCTACTGGGTGGTTTCTTGGCCGAGCTGGGAAAGTCTTGATATAAGTGTTTTTTTTTCTGGAGGAATTCTGTGGATATTTCTGGGTGGATACTTCTCTGTTGGTTGAATGCTTCTCATTGTTCCTGGAGGACGTTAACTGGAGGTATTGGATTTTAACCAGGACAATGATGAAGCTCCACTCTCATGCTCGAAAAATCTACTCCCCTTGGATGGCCTTCGGGCAACCAGGGGTTTTGGCCCCTACAAAATTTTCTGAGTCCTGGTTAAATTATTTTGGAGCATGTTTTGGTGCCACTGAATCAAATTTGCTCTTGCTTGGGTTTTTCTCTGGTTTTCAGATGCTCAGGCATTCTTCATTTGGCGGTGCAGAACTTCTGGGATGATCTGTTGCTGAGTATTGGCTATACTGGCTTCTTCTTTTGGGATCTTCAATTCTGCAATGTCTTTTTTGTTCTTTTTGTTAGTTGTTCAGTCTATTTTACATGTAATTTTGGTCTTATATAGTTGGGGTTTTATATACCTTGCTCATGCATAAGTTTTTGTCTTTGCTTATGTATGGGTTTTTCTCTTGTATTCACCTTTACATGTAATCTTCTTGTTTATTTATAGATGGGCTTAGGCCCCAATTTTACCCAAAAAAAAAACATGTTTATAAAGATGAAATGACAAAGGAATTTGATCTTAGAATATGGGTTTGTGTTCCCAACAAATTTGATAAAAAAAATAGAGAGAGCCATTGCAGATATGTTGGAATCTCTAAAAAAGTAGAGGCCTAGTTTGGAGACATTTAAGGCACTTCAAGATAATCTTTGGGCTAAGATCATGTCCAAAAGTTCTTATTCGTGCTGGATGACATTTGGGAGGATGATGAGAAGCAGGATAAAAGTAATGGGAGAAGATGCTCGTCCCTTTGGCTTATGGAAGTTTTGGTAGTAGAATTTTGGTAACAATTCGAATGGGCTCAGCTGCAATAATGATCGCAACGGTCATTAAAAAGAAGGCGGAATTATTTAGATTAAAGGGCCTGGAGAAAGATCAGTGTTTGCAGCTCTCCAACCCTCATGCATTTGCTGATAAGGAGAATCCTAATTATTATTAAGATCCATTGCTGAAGAGATAGTTAGAAAGCTTTCTGGATCTCAATTTGCTACAAAAGTCATCGGTGGTGTTGTGAATTTCTAGACAATTCAAATATGATATAAAGGCTTGCGTTACGATGAAAACGAGACCTCGAATACACTCGACGACATCCGATCGACAAACGAATGGCGCCTTTGCGTCCGGAATGCCGTCTCCATTAAGAGTCTACATTTTATTTGATCAAATTGGATCATTTGAGATGATGTCGAGAATTTCAAAGGCGATTCAAATATGAGGTGAAGGTGCGCGCTATGAAGGAAATTAGCCTCGTCGAAGGAGAAATGTCGTCCGATTGTAAAACAGATGGCTCCATTGCATTCGAAACGTCGTTGGCATTAGGAATCTATATTTTATTTGATCAAATTAGATCGTTTAAGGTGGCGTCACAAATTTCAAAGGAGGGGGGGCAATTCAACTATGTTGTAAAGGCTTCATTAAAAATGAGGCTTCGATGATACTCGAATGACCTCCGATTGACGAACGGACTACGTCATTGTGACCGGAACATCGACAATACCCTAAATCCACTATCAATTTATCCAATTTTGATGCTCGACAAAATCGACATGCAAAATGGAGCATTTAACGTGCTAAACGAGGTAGTTGACACGCGAATTGAAGATAATACGCTAGTTAAAGTAATTTTTTTTGGCTAATTAAGTGACGGCTGTTATTTTGAATTAGCGTATTGATGACATATCGTTAATATGGTTGCTCAAATTTATAAAGTTTATCTTTTTTTTTTGGGGTAATTTTGGGGCTTAGCCCGTATATTAAAAACAAAGGATTACAAAAGGGCTCCCATCCAGGAAAAAGAACTGGAAGAGAGAAAAGAAAACCCAAAACAATACAAAGAGAGAACTAAACAAACAAAGCAAAACCAGCTAAGAGAAAAGCTGGGCAAAAAAGCACGGACTCAGGAAAAAGGGGCTAAACATAGCAGCCAATAGCATCAGGCATCAGCACAGCAAAATATTACCACTCAAACCTTGGTTGCCAGGTAAGAATCAATAACACGCTTATCTGATAGAAGTATACCAACCAGAAGACAAGCAAATCCAGACCATCCAAGAGAATCAGAATTCTCTGGTTGCCACACAACCAGAACCAAACCAAGAATAAGCGCCCCGAGCAGCACCTTCCAAAAGAGAAGATCAGACCTGGCCATCCAAAGGCAGAGACCAAAACGAGGCAACCCGGCAATGTTAGCCCCGCACATCATCGTCCGGCATAAGGGGAGCGAAATCCCCTCAAAAAAATCAGAAAAATCCAAAATCCAAGAGAGCCAATCGAAAGCCGCAGGCCTAAAAACAGTTGGGAAAGGCCACTTTAAGCAACTCAATTTTTTTCCAATTGAATGTCTTAACAATGATAGCATGGATAATCCTCCTAATAGAATCCTGAACCGTAATCTTAGAGGCAGTAAATCTCAAAGTGTTTCTATCCCTCCAAAGATAATAGACAGAGCAGCAAATAACAAAATAACAGAACTCCTTCTCAAAGTTGTGAAGCCTCCTATTCCCATCAATGAAATCAAAAAGCTGGAGAAGGGTGGGAGGCAGCAAAAAGTTCTGGAACAGGGGAATGAGAAAGGAGATCACAGCAAAAGTATGGGCACATTGAAAAAAACAATGTATAATACTTTCAGCTTCCTTCCGGCATAATGGGCACACCGGATTAATAACAATGTTCCTTTTAGCAAGAATATCAGCAGTTTTTAAACCATCAAGAAGGGCCAGCCACACATATGCAGAATGCCTTAAAGCAGTATTCTTGTGCCACACAAATTTGTACCAATGAACCTTTTCCAAGTCTGAATAAAATTTCATGTAAAAGTTCTTAAAAACCGGTTTAGAAGAGCCAACCCACGATACAGCATGTATCGGACCATTCAAAATAGGAACAGATTTGATTCGGTTCAAAAGAGGGAAATCAGGCCAGTTAGAAAAAGACCAACTCCCATTAGAAGTAAATTCCTTCACAGTATAATTATCCAGCAAGTGATCTTGAGACAGTTCAGAAACAGCAAAACCAGCACACCATGGATCCCAAAGCATAGACAAATTGCAGTTAATGGAAGAGACCTGAAAGACCAAGTCTCTTTTGACCTTGGAGGCAGTGGATGAGATAAATTTCCAGAATTTAGAGGCTCTCACAAGCAAAGGCTTATAGGGGGAAGAATACTTATCTCTAAGCCAATCCCCAACAATAGTGTCAAAATTATAATATCTCCATAAGAAAGAGACACCATGAGCAAACTGCAGTGAATTAATGGATGGTAGGCCAAGGCCACCAAAACACTTAGGGGTGCAGGTTTTTTTCCAAGGAACCAGATGAAGTTTCTTAGCAGCCACAGAACCATGAAAAAGAAACTTAGAGCAAAGTTTATCAATCTGCTTGGAAATTAATTTTGGTAAAATGGAGCCTCTTATCCAATAAGCGATAGTGTTGAAGATGGTAAACTTAAGAAATTGAATTCTACCTGCAAAAGACAAGAATTTGACTTTCCAACCAGCAAGTAGAGAAGCAAGCTTACTCAGAAGTGGTTGGAAGTGAGTATTTTTAAGGTTTTTAGTGGAAATAGGTAGTCCAAGATAAGTAAAAGAGTTCTCAAAATGAGAGAACCCGAGCAGAGAAGTAATGGCCCTGGCTTGAGAAGTGTTATGAGAGAACATAATAGAACATTTTGCATTATTAACCTTCAAGCCCGAATGATCCGCAAAAATGGAAAGAGTCTCATTAAGCATGACAGCATTAGAAGTAGAGGCCTTTCCAAACACCAGAATGTCATCTGCATATAGTAGGTGCTTCACAGAGGTATTTCCACAAGAGATCCCTTCAAAATTACTGCCATCAATCCCACAGGAAAAGGCATCCATAACCACAGAAAAGAGGAGAGGAGATAGTGGGCACCCTTGTCTCAAGCCAGAAGTAGAGTGAAAAAATCCCTCCAAAGAACCATTGATGCAAACCGAAAAGAACACATCCTCAATGCACCCCTTAATCCATTTCACAAAAAGAGGAGGAAAGCCTTTAAGAATAAGCCGTGATATAAGGAAATCACGAGAAACAGTGTCAAAAGCTTTCTTGATGTCCAATTTAGCACATAAAAATTTCTCCCTAGCATTAGTAGCATGGAAACCATGAAGAATCTCACCAGCCAGGATAACATTTTCAGTAGAGATTCTATCCTTAATAAAGCCCGTTTGACTCTTGTGAATAATTAAAGGCATGACATCTCTCATCCTATTAGCAATAATTTTGGCAATGATCTTATAGAAGACATTGCAAAGAGAGATGGGCCGATAATCGGAGATGCTAGAAGCATGAGTCCCTTTAGGGATGAGGGCAATGGCAGTGGCTTTGGCACATTTAGGAAGAACACCCGTGGCAAAAAAACCCTTAATGGCTTTACAAACCTGACCCCCAATAACATCCCAGGTTTGCTTATAAAATTCAAAGGTGAAACCATCAGGTCCAGGGGCCTTAGAAGTGGAGCCAGCAAAGACCACCTCCTTAATTTCAGAATCGGTAACCGGAGCAGTAAGGGGAGCAATATGAGTAGGGGGAATAGTGGCACCGATAGGGATGGGACTGGTTTGAGAGCTATCAGGCTTTGGGGTATTGTAGAGGTTTTTAAAGTGTTGAATGGCAGCATTGGCAATGTCAGGGATATTGGAAAAAGAGCCCTCATCAGTTTGAAGCTCCCTAATTTTGTTATAAGCTTTTCTAGAAGAAATTCTAGCATAAAGGAAACCCAAATCATCTTCCCCTTTAGAAAGCCAGTTAGCTTTGGCCCTTTGAATCACCCAATCACTCCAAGCCTTTTGGAGAGAATCCAAAGAGTTGTTAATATCTTTCAATGCAACATTAAGATTAATGTTTAAGGGATCCTTCTGAATCTGTTCAAGATAAAAGCCTTGCAATTGCTGAACCTCCTTAATTCTACTAGAGAGAAAAGAGGCATTGGACCACTTGCTCTTCTTAATAAAATCCTTTAATGTGTGAAGCTTTGAGTAAAAAGCAGAAATGGGACTACCCGAATTATGGGAAGCAAAAACAGTAGTCAAGCCATCCCAAAAGCCATTAAGATTAAGTAAATAGTTCTTGAATTGAAACCTAGAAGTATGGTTAGAAGCATTTCCCTGAAGAAGAACCAAAGGCGAGTGATCTGAACAAGAGGGGCCTTCCACTCTATAAAAAGAGGAAGGAAATAAATCAAGCCATGCAGCATTAACCATAATTCTGTCCAATTTAATATGGATAGGATCATCGACTCTTTGATTAAACCAAGTATAAAAGAACCCAGAGGAGGGCAATTCAAATACCCCAGCATTGAAAATCCAGCTGTTCATCTCATCCAGTCGGCTATGGTGAAGGACCCTCCCACCAGCCTTTTCTTCAGGAAATCTACAGCAATTGAAGTCCCCGAGAATGATCCAAGGAGCCGAAATATTGGAAGCTAAGTTCAGAAGCTGCTGCCAAAGGGAGGCCCTTTCGGCATAAGTGTTAGCCGCATAAACAACAGACAAAAGGATCGGGGGAAGGGAACCATAAGAGAGAGTGCCGTGAATGAGCTGCGAAGAGAAAAGAGAGGGAGCAAAAGTAATGACCGTCGGATTCCATTTAATCCAAATACGTCCAGGAGAGGAGCAATGGAAGTTATTGCAACTCTCCTCAAGAGGGAAAACCATGTGGGAGTTAAGAAACCAAGAATCAGTCATGGAAGGAAGGGGAACCTTGGCTTCCAAAATACATATCAAATCAAGACGAAAAGCAGTGACTAGATTTTTGCAAGCTAGAACTCTATCAGGGGAGTTGAAACCTCTGACGTTCCAGCAACCAATAGGGCAGAGAGACATTAATTTTTGGATGAGCGAGTCTTCTTCGCACTCTTGCCTTTGGGTCCTTTGGGTCCAGTAGGATTTGTGGGAGGTTTAGGAGGAATTTTAGGAGGGCCAGCCGTGGTAGAAGCAGAATCATCAGGAGGATCCTCTTCGGGTTGCAGAATAGCAAAACGGTTAGGGGAGGAAATAGGGGGGTCTGCACTAATAAAACCAGAGGCAGGCGGGTGAGGCTCATGGGACGGAGGAGAAGGAGAAGAGACAGCAAGGTGGTGGCGAGAGGAGTGTGGGGGATCTTCAGAGGACGACAAAGAGTCCATGGGGGAGTTGAGATTAGGGAGAGGTTCCTTCTGCTGAGAAACCAACAGCGCCGATTGAGACACACCAATGACAGAGGAAGGAATAAGAGAAGCAGTGGAAGGAGGGGGTAAGGTGGCAGGTGGAGATAAGGATGAATGTGTAGGAGGAGTGATTGTGGGTGGAGGTAAGGATGATGGAGGAGGTAAGGTGGTCGGAGGAGCAATGGGCGTTGGGGGAGGAGGGGGTAAGGCGGTCGGGGGAGGATTAGTGGAACCAGTAGTAGCAGGGTTAGCTAGAAGCGGCGTGGTGTTAGGAGAAGGGATGGGAGGTCGAGAAGTCCTCGCAAAGATTGATACTGGACTCCGCGTGCTATGAGCTCTGCTAGGGTTTTTCCCTCTCGCCGCCACTGAGTTGTTCTTCCCGCCAACGCGCGGGAAGGGGGGTTTCTCTTGTCCTCCCCTTCTCCTCTCCATGGCTTCTTCCTCGTATCTTACAAATTTCCCTCCGATACCAGGATCCCTTCCATCTTCATCTCAGGCTCCCGTCCTTCCGGTTGGGTTGAACTTTGTTTCCAACCTTACTAAAGAGGATCCTGTTGCTGGTCAGTTCTCCCTTGCGTTCGTCCCACCTTCTACAAAGGTTCCGTTCTCTGCGGATGAGCTCGCTTTAGGAGTTCCTGATTGGGGCTCTTCCCTTGTTGGGTACTCTATCGGGCCACGACCGACTTACCTTAGTTTGTTAAATGCTGTCAAGAGGGCCTGGAATCCTAAAGGATCGGTGGAGCTTCTTTCACTGAACGATGGTTTCTTCCTCTTCAAATTTTCTGCTCCGGAGGACTATCAGACTGCATGGGCCGGGGGTCCGTGGTTTTTCTTTGGCCGGCCGTTCATTCTGCAACAATGGTCGCCGAAATTCAAGCCCAAGCGAGATGAGTTTTCCTCTATCCCTATTTGGATTAAAATTGTGGATTTACCTTTAGCGGTGTGGAATCCGAATGGTATATCTAAAATTGCAAGCTTTATTGGCCGTCCCCTTGCTGTTGATGCGTTAACTGCTCGGAAAACTCGACTTACTTACGCCAGAGTGTGTGTTCTTGTTTCTGGCAACTCCCCCTTACCGGAAGAAATCCCTGTTTGTCTTGATGGGGATGATGTCTCTTTAAAAGTCATATATGACTGGAAACCTACGCCTTGTACTGGGTGTGGTTCCATTGTGCATCCCTCCTCTTTATGTCATGTTAATCCTCAACCTAAAACTACTGTCCCTCAATTTATAAAGTTTATCAAAGCCAGGTTTCCAAACAAAGGAAAAGTCAAAACGTTAATTAAATGATTACCTTTTTTATCTCTGTGGTGGCTGACTCAGATGTGCAAATTTTAATGAAATTGAGAAGGCCGATGCCTGCTTCCTCTCCTCCCATCGTTTCAAGTGTAGCTGGCCTCGTCTCGATTTTCTTTGATAAAACGAAACAGAACGAAGGAGTTTGGACTTTTTTTTTCTGTCGCTCTCAGAACTTCACGATTCGGCCCTTAAACTTTCTCTTCTGGTTCCCAAAATCTTCTCAGACCTCCCACTCCAAAAAAAAAAAAAAAACCTCCATCCAAATTTCTTCTCCCGTCGTCCCTCTCTACTTACGCCAAACAAAAAGAAAAGTCTCTGCTTTTGATTCTTGCACCTCCACTTTGATCCAACTCCACACTTCCAGATTTCTACAAACCAACTTCTCTGCTTCACGTTGAAGCCTCACGAGCAGATCTCTAGCTCACGTGTAGACCGCCCCTTCTCCCTTCGTTCAGCTAAGCCCGTCAAAGCCACTGATCGTGTATACACCTCTGCAAGCTAAACTCTCATGTGAGCTCCAGTACAAGCCACACGTTTTTCTCATGCGTTATTTTCTTTAAGCTTTTCCTTTATTATCTTTACTATTGCTTTCACGTGAACCCTCTCCTTCAAGATTTTAAAGTTGGTGATTTTATATTTCTATTTGGTGAATTCATGCGCATACTCCAAGGGAAGAGAATAAAGTCATCATGAGATTCCCTCATTTTTTATTATTATTAAGTTTTATTGAATGGTTGGCATTTATATATATATACATTTATCCATTTTATGTATATATATATCTGTTTTATGTATAGTTTAATTTATCTGTTACATTTATCTATTCTATACATACATATACATATGTGTAAAAAAAAAAAAAGAGAACAAAAGGTTACAGAGAAGTTCCTACCTTTTTCTTTGTTGTTGTTGTCGTCATTAATATGAGCTTATATTATTAGTTATATATCTTAGTATGATATTATAATGACTTGAGCTCATCTTATCAATTCTTTATATTAATATTTTGGGCTGATGTCATTAATCAGTTGTATTAACATAATATTATAGTTAACAGAACTTATGTACATTATTAGTTGTTTCCACTAATATTTTGAGATGACGCCATTAGTAGTGTATAGTGATGTCATTATGTAATTAAATTGTCTATATTGATGTTGCCATGTACTTAGGTTAGCATTATTTACTGTTTGCTTTAGTAAGAGTTCTCTGATTCCATTAATTGTTATATATATGTACATGTGTAAAAAAAAAAAAAGCAAGCAAAAAAAAAAAAAAGAGAAGCTTGCAACAACAAAAAAAGAAGAGAGGCTGTTTAAAAAAAAAAGAAGAGAAAAAAAAGAGCTTAAAAAAAAAAATTTGCAAAATTTTAGAAAACTCATTTCGATGCATGCGGTGCGACAAAACGACCACCTATACACGTTTTTCTTAGCGTGGTGGGAGGAAGTGTGTCGCGTCGCTTGCGACCAAACGGTTAATCACCTAAAATCCCCTCTTTGATGTTCGTATCGCCTTGGAAACCTTGCCTATACACGCTTTTCTTAGCATGGTGGGATAGGAGCCCGGTGCGATGCTTACGACAAAGCGGTGATACCCATAAGTACCCGCTTGTGGGGAAATAACTGCTTTTCTTGCAAAATATTTTTAAAAATACCCATACACGCTTTTCTTAGCGTGGTGGGGGATCAAAAAAATACACGGATGCGGTGTCCTCGAAAGGGGGCACCTACCATACACGCTTTTCTTAGCGTGGTGGGAAAGGCCCAGTTTTCCGTAGTTTTCTCCTAAACGGGGGAGACGCCGGAAGGCTGCCGAAATTTCGGGCAAATGCAATGCTATACTTGGACCTTATTTGAACTCGAAGGACAATCAAATTGAACTCAACTTGAACCAAATGGATCTTAAGCGAACTTAAACTCAAATAAATTTGAAAGTATAAAATTTGAACTTACATTTGATTTGAAAATCAAATGAGAAGAACAAAGAACTAGAACTTGATTGAACTTGCAAGAACAGCAGGGGACTCGAATAGAAGGGGCTCATTTTGAGCTTGAACTTTATGGAAGACTTCATTTGGACTTGAACTCTATCAAACGTGACATGAACTTGAGCTTAATTAAATATTTAATGATTTGAGTCATACAAACTTGAAAATGAATCTAAATTGAGGTGAATAATTTCTTGAAAGGATAATTTTTCCTATTGGAATCTTCACTTTGGTTTAAATGCAAATCTTAACTAAGAAATATTTGAGTCGTTTGTTGACCTCGATTTTGGCTCGAACGTGCTCGAGCACTTTTGACCGATTTAATCAAACCCCATCGAGCCCAATTTGAGCTCGAATCGACTCGACTCGAGCCGGATCAGACTCGAATGTGTTCAATTAGACTCGGTCATTTTATTCTGGTCGCACCATGCCCGATTTGATTTAAGTTGATGATTATTTTAAATTCAATCTCCTATGATTAATTTGTTCAGCTGTCTCGAGCCCAAAATCAGCCCGAATTGAACTAGCCTAGGCTTGGGTTAGACCTAATTTCAGTAGTTGGACTCATCCCAATTCCAATTAGAGGATTATTAACTTTCTAAATCGTACTCAAACCTAATGTTTAGATCAGGAAATGCAATCAGGCGGTTCCAATTGAATAACGGTTCCTGTTGCTCGCGATTTTCCACAGACAGAGCAGTGATACGAAGCAGACAACAGATTCCATTCGCGTGTTTTGAAGCTACTGCTGCGAGGGATTGAAGAGGGCGGGCTTCCTCTTCGAGTGAGGGATTCAATTTACTCAAGGCTAAAACTCTCGGCTGAAGAGGGGATGGGACACGGGTGCTCTCTCACGCCTCTCCCTGTCTCAGTCTTCTCTTCCTCTCCAAGCTCCCTCTCGATTCTCTCTGGCTCACAAAGATCTGTCGCCCCTCCCTCTCTCGCTCTCCCTGGTGTTCGCGAAGTCCATCCAAGGCCGATGACCTAGCTCCGTTCCCTCTCAGCCTCGCACGGCCCAGGACCAAACCCGGCGAGCTCTTGACGTCGCACGCCTGGACCGAGCTCGTCGCCAGCCCCTCCTGCTGCTCGCCCGACCCCAGCCAGGACTGGACCCGACAGCCAGCCGATCCCCCTCCTCTCGCTCCTGTCCGATCTCCAGGCCGGAACCAGCCCAACGCCGTCCGATCCTTCCTGTTCGTGAAACCTGAGCCTGACGCCTAGATCTACTTGGGCTCCCTCTCTTTGCAAGGTGAGTATCTTTCCTCTCTTCCCCTTCTCTTAGTTCTCCCTTTGCTTATTGTTCTTCCCCTTTTCTTGATCTACCTCCACCTCTCTCTCATTCTTTATTTCTTCTCCTTTAAAAAAAATCTGAGAAGATCCCTTTAAATCCAAACTGCATGAGCGTTGAGAGAGAGATAGCTGCCTCATCTCTTCAAAGAAAGAGGGTTGATCTGTAGTATAGTGTTGAAGGTTTTCTTGATATATGCTGCTTCACAATTCTTCTTCAAGTTCATGATACTTTCAAGATAGCGATGAATATGTGATTAATCCATTAAGTAGGGTTGCGTATGGCTCATCGTTTGTCTTTTATGATAAACTCCCTATGGACTTTGTTTGAATGAAGCACCACCTATTTTATAAGCTTTTGTTTATGAGATCGAGTTATATGATTTTATGGATTGTGAAGGTTCTTTTGTGTATTGCTTAAATGGTTCCAATCAAGTGGGTGTATAAATCATGGTTTTTATGGTGACTTGTTTTGTTTGATCTAACAACTATTGCACCAAGTATTTGACGAGATGTCACTAGAGAAAGAGATAGATTAGTTGGTTTATAAACTTTGGGTAGCCGACATATTAGTTATCATGTTTTCTTCCTTTGATGTGGAAATGTTGGTTCCTTACTTTGGAGTTTATTTCTATGATAGTGAGGTTTTTTTTTTTTTTTTTTTTTATGCATGATTGAGATGATTTGAGTTAGTCGAATGAGCTTGCATTGTTATAAGGCCTCAATGGAAGTGATTTCTATTCTCAAAGAGCTTGATATTAGTAAGTACTCCTTATGGTTGTTTAGTTTTGTTGTTTAGACATTAAGCTCTAATGATTGAAAGAATAATTGTTATCTTGTGTGGTTTGGGTTGGGTGAACTCAATCAAGTAGGCATTTGAAACATATTTCTCTTGCTAGCATGTTCAATGGAATCTTGCAAATTTTGCTTACATAATACTTGTGATAATGCCTTAATAAAATTTATGGTTGCTTTCTTACAAAACAAAAAAATGAGATCTAGCATTCTTCCCGCCTTCTTTTCTATATGCATGTTCGGGTGCTTCCTTGTTGGATCGATTACATAAATCATGAAAATTTCTTTATATAGACTATTGGTAGTTTTGTGATAAATCATGTGTATAAATATTAGCTTTTATGGTAGCCCGCTTTGTATAACTTTGCAACCATTGTACGCCAAGTTGTTTGTAAAATATTGTTGGAAAGAGATCAAAATTGTTTGATATATATTGGAGCTTTGTACGAGGCATCTTTTATTTTGAAATGTTGCTAATATATTACTTAGAAGTTTGCAAATGAAATTCAAAAAAAAAAAGAGAAGGAAGAATGGTTTCCTTGAGTAGTTCTTACTTATGAGGTTTATTGGCATTTTTGTTGATTCCGTTCAAACATTGTCTAAAGCTTTAAGAATATACTTGGCATGAGAGCTTTATGTATCATCTCTATTGCTCTTCGTTGTAGTATTTGATATGGATTGATGGGTGAATTTTGTCATGAGCCAAGCATTTACATGAGTAGTTAAAAGTATGATTTCCATATACTTTCGAAAATAGAGTTTCAAACATGAGTTGCTCCTCTTTGCTAAGGTTTTCCAAAAGGGAAATGTTATTGTTTCAAAAAAATATTTAAGTATGAAAATTGGAGAGCATCTTTCTTTACAAGGTTTAAACTTCTTGCACATGATGTGGTGAGGTTCGCTTTGCATATATCTCAAAATATGAATGATTGAAATGTGATTAATGTAGCTTTGTGCTTAATGTCATGAGCTAATTTGAAGGAGTGTAGTTGGCACCCATTGAAGTACTTACAAAATCATACGTTTGACACTTGATACTATCAAAGTAAGTTTACGGATTTGTATTAAAATGTTGTTGGGAATATTAGATAGCTTATGAATGTGGAAACTAGAATTTGTTGGAGAATAGTTATACATCTCATGTTCCAAATCTATATTTTGTTTGATATAATGCCCTTTTCACTTGAGTTTCGAAATGATGACATGAGAATCTCTTCCTTTTGTTAAGTACATGTAGCTCAAATGTTGGATTGGAAAAGTCTTATGCTATATAATTTTGTTCTTATTCATCCATGTTTGGCATAAAAGAAAGGGGAAGTTGGAAAGATTACATTGGTAGTTTCTCTAATTTCTCTCGCAAAAGCATGTACCCCTCTTACTTGCAATTACCTTTTTTTTATGCCATATAAGCATGTACCCCTCTTACTTGCAATTACCTTTTTTTTATGCCATATAAGCATGTACCTTTTTTTTATGTTGGGAGAAGTTCAATATCGCATATATGATCAGCAATGATGGTTTAGGTATTCGTGATTCAATACTAGTTTATTTCACTAAACGGATTTTCTTCCGTTAGCATTTGAGGTAATACACATTTGTGGATTTCATTGCTTCTATCGAATTTGTGTTGGAGATATTGAGTAGTCGTTTCCTCCTCTTTGTTTGTGATTCTTTGTTAGAGGGATAATGATGAGTCGGGATGTTTTATGATTTGTTTTGTATGGAAAGATTTTACGAATGGGTCTTTGGTTGGGAGTCTTTTAAAGGTTTTGTGAGTTATTTTCATATTGGGAGGTTTTGTGAACTTGCTTTTTGTAGAAAAAGAGTTCTGTTTTACTTATGTTGGGATGGCTTAGTATTGGCTTTAGATCGATTTGTTTTAAAGGGTTTTATGCGACGGATTTTATAAATGCTTTACAATGAGAGGTTCCTATAAAACCTTCTCGTTGGAAAGCTGTATGTTTTATACCCCACACCAAATTAAAAAAGGGGCGCTTGATTGTTAGGATTTTTGTAGAGTTTTTTTTTTGTGCCAAAACAAAATTAAAAGAAAAGAGATTTTAATAGATAACTTTCGGGAAGTTTTGTAGTAGTTCATGTAGAAGTTCTTGCAAGCTATTTTGAGATCTATGATTTTATAATTGAATGTGTGTAGAAGGACCTCTTAGTGTCTTTTCGGGGAGTAGTTAGTGCTTTCCTATTGGAATTAAAATCTTTTGGTGGTTATTGCTAAGGATGAATTTTGAGGTTTAGACTTTAGGAAGTTTTAGGTTAGGTTCTCTTAAAGTCTCTTTCTATAGGATGGATTTTGGAGTTTGAGGTATTAGGGAACTTTAGGTTGGAAAGCCTCTAGTGTCCTTTTGGGAGTAAGATAGTTCTTAATTATTTGAATTAGATCCCTTTAGTGTTAGTTTCTAAAAGAAGAATAAATATAGAATTTTTGGGGCGAAATCTAAAACAAAAGAGATTCTTAGTTTGGATTTAGAATTGGGAATTTGTATCCCATTAGTTGATATAAGATTTGTTTGTAGTGTGTTGTGGGTAGAGGTCTTAAAAATATCAAGTGCCTCATTTGGATTGTGGGAATAGCAAAGGGCATCGTTGATGTTGCTTTAGGGTACACTTGACTTTGACAAAGTGTATCCTATAACAACAATGCCTACGCCCTTTTTTTTATTTGATTTTTTGTTGTTCTCTCCGTCGTTTCTTTTATTTTTTTTGGTGCTACATGCTTGCAAAACGAGGACTCAAAACACAAATGGCCCAACAAATAACAAAAAGGTACGTTCTTTTTCTTTTATGCATTTTCATTCTTTCATATTATTATTTGCTTATAGAACTGCTCTGATACCCCTCTTTTCTATGTCTTGCGAGGTAAATTTTGGGAAGTAAATGACAAGGAGCTTTGGAGCATTTGGGGAGGGAGTTAGGACAACCGGATCCGAGCATCAGTCGCCCCTATTCATTCCGGTAGGGGCGCTACGGGCGGAACCACCGGGTCGTAGCCCCCGGTGCTGTAAGCTTACTAAAACTTAGAAAACCTTTAGGGGCCTAGATGATTGTACGCCTCCCCACCCTTAGGGCCTTAGAAACTTCAATTATATTTAGGATTGCTCTTTTTACTTTTTTTTTTCTTTTTTTTTTTCTTTAGATCCCTAAAACCCTGTGACATCCGTATAGAAGTCTTAGGAATTAGAAAACAAAACCTCTTTTAGTACTACAACACTAGTGACATTTAAGGACAAAAACTAAGGACCGAGTCTTAGAAAATATAGACTTAGGGTGCATGTTCCCTATAGGATAAAAACATTAAAATAAAAACCTAGTGACACATTTTCCTAGATTTGGATTTTGTTTTCTTAATCCATTAATAATCAACTAACCAATTTTAATCTAATTTCTAAAAAAACCTATTAAAACATTTAATTTTTAATCAACTTATTATTAACATTTGTAATTCATTGAATTCTAAATCTAAAATGTAAACCTAAATCAATTCAACTAATCTAATAATTAACTTTTAACTCACCTAAGATTTAAAAGAGGTAGATTTAATTAGGAGATCAAATCCTGATTTAAAATTCATTAGGATAAGATACTTATAAATATCAAATCTTAGAATAATTTCTAAAATCAACCAACAAATGTAATTAATAAAATACTTAATCTACCTCTTTCTTTTCTTTTATAACAAATTAAAATAAAATAACAAAGTTTATTATCACTGGGTAACCCAGGCCTACGAGGCTATTAAGTTAGCCCCAAGGAGGGTGAAATAAATCTCACGGCCTCGGTGTAAAACAAAGGTGATAGTTAATCAAACATTAAAAATAAAACATCCTAAAAATCAATCCTAAAACACTAATATTTGAACTTTAACCGAAATCTTTCCTTTGCCCCTTTCAACAAACAAAAAAATATACAAACAATTCTAACTAAATTATCCTATCTAGGACCTACCAAAACTACACAACCCACACACACTTAGATGAGTTTGATAGGACACGACTATTAGCTTTAGGTTAGGTTGTTGCTTTGCTTTTCTTTTCTGTTCTTTGTTGTGACGCTCTGCATGTGACCCGTGTGCTGGTTGTTTTTGCTACCTGTTGTAGCCTTTCTGTGATGTTGTTTCTGTACTATTTTTCTGGCTTTCTTTTATGCACTGTTGTTGTGAGCGTTAGAATACCCATAGGTTAGGCACGCCTTTTTCTATTAATGTTTGTCTTCCTGCAAGTGGCCGTGCTCATACAGTGCTAGAAAGGGGGGGGGGCTAAAATTAATAATGTCAGTTATAACTGCTTTAGGTACATGCTTCAGTTGCTTTGCCCCCAATAATCAGAGCACAGCCAAGTGTGATTTATTTTTCACCATTTTCATATATATAACTGCTTGGATGAGTTTTTATTATAACTGCTTAGGATAACCCCTACAGGAGAGTTTAGATTTTCTTTTCTTTCTGCTGAAATGTATTTGATAGTAAACTTTGTGAAAATCATTAAAATAAGGCATTTTTAAAGAGATAGGAATCCAAAGGGAAAAGTAAACCCCTATAGAGGGTTTCCTTTTTCATTTGAATCTACTTTTGGAGCATTCACTACGAGGAGTTCAAAGGTAAAAGTAAACCCCTACAGGGGGTTTCCTTTTTCATTTGGGCATCCTTTTGGAGGAGTCACTACGAGGAGCCAGAAGGAAGAACGAAGACGATCCAAAGACGAATCAAGGAAGAGAAAAAGAAGACTGAAGAAATATAAAAATGCCTTATTTTAAGATTTGCGTCGTTCCCGAGCTGTTGTCGGTGGAGCCCGGCCACCCTTACTTACTGTACTCTGTGATGTAATATTGTATGACACTTGCCATGGACACTCTTTTTCGTGGGATTTATTTCTATGTTGTGATTTACTTACTTTGTTTGCGTAGTAGAACCGGCATGCTTTTTATAGGTTTCTTTCTTGCATGTACTTGTGTCTGACCGCTATGCTCTTTAGGGATAAAAATTCTTATACTCGTAATTATTAAATAAAAATTTTAAGATTAATTCACATAGAAACCATAACGATTTTAGGGAATAGCCGGAATCGTCCGGGGGCGCATGCCTGCATGCTCTCTTCTATTAGATAAACTTCCCCGCTTGCGGGTAGAGTCCGGATAATCTGGCCTATGAGGATGAAGTGCCGGACCTGGGGAAGTTTAGTCATTCAAAAACTATTTTTTCATAAGCCTTTTTAAAATTTCATACATCATCGATTTGGAGACTTTAACCAGCATAAATTGCATTAGTAACTAATTAAAATTAAGATTTAATTGCATTAGTTTTAGGAGCATTATACCACTCATAAGTATGGGATCAATTAGGGATTTCTTTAGTTGTCGATCCCAATTTCAGTGTCTAAACTACCCACCCATCTCTCTCATACAGACCGGATAGCATGGATTTTACACGATTAGGAGGTTTTAGCTGGCATCCTTTATCAGGCAAGGAATAAGTCCAGGACTGCATTAGTTAGGTCGTAGATGTTAGTGTTGTGTGTACAACACTACATCTTTTATAGATTTAGGGTCTAAAGGTGAGTGGTACGAGTGTACCCCTATACACCTTATTGGTAGGTAAGTTCTTCATTCTTTCGGAGACTATAAATCCTACTTATCCGCGTCACACAGATGATGCCGCCTCCCTCTTCCTCTCATGCTTGTTTGAATGCGTTGCCTCTTTCTTTTTCTCCAGTTTTTTTTTCTTTCCTCCTCGGATCGGCCGGATGTTGACTGAACCCCGTGTGATCAATTGAACCAAATTGGGACATTCTTCCCTTTGATTAGGAAAACCTAGAAAATTCCCTTGCACTAAACCCATTAGAGGAGATAATCTAACATCCTTAATCGAGAGCTTTCTTAGACTGAGGTCTAAGATGTAATTAACTACGGGGGCTTGCACCCGTAGGAAATCGATCCCCACAATCAAATAAACCCCATTCGAGTTGATGTATCGAATGGGGGAAATCTCGTGAACTTTTGGGTTATAGATATTATTATCCATCGAGGTTGGTAGGTGAAAGTCGCTATCCTCCATGGCTAATCGTATCTATAACTCCATCTGCTCTTCCATCAGCCTGCTTGTGTCGATTGTAAAGGTCTACGACCATTTTGTCCTACGGGATAGTGTGATTGTACTCTTCACGTTCGAACTACACGAGCGGAATCCTTTCGGAGACCCACATCATTCAAATCTCATGCAAGCAAATTAAACAAGGACCCATGTGTTAATCTTTTCCAAACTTTGACATGGAACTTTTAAATGATAATTTCTAATATGCAAAGATCATCTTAATTGGGATAAAGATGTTGATAAGTGAGGATATTAGACTTATCATTCATATTGAATCATCAAAGTAAGAAGTTGGCAAATGAAGTTCGTTCGTAAGCAATCAAAGAAGACTAAGGAGCTTGATTTGATTATAAACTCATGATATAAGCTTTTGGACCATATCAATTGATTCATAAGATCAGAGCTAGTTCATCCCTAATCTACTTGTAGTGAATGTATTGATTCACTAGAAAGGTTCTTGATGAATATGATGATTTATGGTTTGCTTGTAACCAATGCCAAAGTATTCATCTACGATCATACACAAAGGATGTAACATGTTAGTGAGTAACATCAAAAGAGCTATAATGAATATAAATATTTATTATGCTCAAGGATTCAATCATCATTTGATTTACAAGCAACCATCGATAGGAATTAAGGACATATGATCTACCCACAAGCAAAGATTAATTAGAGAATGCAACAATGTTTTACAATCAAAATTAAGACAAACAAATGCATCCAAACCTTCAAGTAATGAATACTAGAATTGAAGGTAGTCTTCATATTAATTCCACAAGAAGACATGATAGTCCTTCCAAACAATGAAGTCTTTTACTAACATACAAATGAACTCAGAAGATCTACAACACATATAAGCTTTCTACAAAGACAGATGTATGTATAACATGTCATCTATGGGTAGATGCAGAAAGACTTCAGTAAATGCAGTATCCTGAGGTCAATTCTAGTCTGTGAAGGAAAATATCTACCTGCATACATGTAGCAGTAGCAGATGTACTACATGAGCCAAATACCATAACGAAGTGCATGAAGGATACTATAGATACAAGTTCCCACGAGCTTCTGTTGGAGTCCCGCTACGTATATTACATAAAATCTACGAACAAATGTCAAACAACTACAAAGATACAAGCATCTACGAATGAAGCAGGAGATTAGTTAGTGCACTACAATCCACCTGCAGAAAGCAACGAATAGTGCATGACAGTCTACCTGTACGAAGCAGCAAACAACGCTATTCAGAAGCTGCTACGCCACGCCATCGGATCTGCAACCTTCGTACAAGCGGACAGAAGGCGTCTACGAATACTTTCAAAGTACCCCCGACGTGCATCGTAGTTTGTATACACATAGGTACAAAAGGGGTAAATAAAATTAAATACCTACATGGGCCCCGGCGAGCGTGTTATTAGTATACACGTGACGTCTAGGGATGCTACGCGGGTTATCAAATTTTAAACCCGATCTTCCTTAGCAGGTAAAAAGGAATCGACAGGGTTTAATTATTAAATGCCCCCATACCCTCATGGGCCCCGATGAGCGTGTTATTGGTATACACGTAAGGTCTAGGGATGCTGTGCGGGTCAATAAGTGAATTCAAGTTCGAACCCGATCCTTCTTTACGGGTCAATAGAAGTCGACAAGGTTTGAACAATCAAACAAGTATACGGTGATTGAGACCGGTATATTTGTTTTAATACATTCATATTAGGCCTTCAAGGTCTAAAATCAATATGAATTCACTAACAAGGGCATAAAACCTATAAACCCCGATCCTCTGTTGACAACCCGACAGAGTTGACAAGGTTCAATCCATAAAGAGAAATACCCCAAATACCCCGTGATGGCCATATTGATTGGTTATCTCAACCGGAGGGGTTCACAAATACTTTCAAATTCCATCAAAATGCCCGAAAATCTAAACTCCACAAAGTCCAAATCCAAAAACCTAAAAATTCCAAAGATCATCCAGAATCCAGAAAATTTCAAAAATATTTAAAGATGGAAATCTAACCATTAAACACTTAAAGCAAAATCCATCCGCCCTCCGCAACAGTTTGCCGAGGCGGGCAAATTAAAAACTACTTTAGCTCACAAAAGAGCCAAATGCCTGGTCGAGAATATCACTAGGATCCATTCTCAAAACAGTCTCCTGCCATTAAGAACGTGGTAAGTGTCCTCTAACCGGCGGTCTGCCGCCAAATGGCACCGTAGGATTAACGATAATGACCCGGGGCCCTCTAAACTGAGTGATTTTGCCGCCAAATGGCACCACAAATATCGGTTATGACCAGAGCCAATACGCTCCTTAATGGCATCAAATCCTTGAGATATGAATCAATAGGATATGATCAATAGGGCACAAAGCCCTCTGTAAGCTAAGTGGATCTAAATTTGTCCCCTTAGACAAACATTCACCCTAGGTCTACAAGGTACCCTTAGACGAAGCAACCCATGGCTGCCGACAAGGATCCTTCTGTCAGGTTGAGTTGACTACCTCCTCTGACTAAGTAGACCAGGGACCATGATGGCCTGGGACGACGGAAGCATGGGATCTTGATCGGGTCTATCATCCATTCCCCCACCATCCGCTTTAAGTGCAAGATGGTGCAAATTTCTATTTTTTTTAAATATCTCAATTCTCCAAACATCCAAACTTTCCAAACCCTTTCCAAATACCCAATTTTCAAATTCTAAATCTATGCTGCTACTATATGCCAGATAACACGTATCTCTACGTATCTGATCGACGACTAGCCTTAATCGAAAGTTCTCTCTCGTGATCGGGAGGGGTAATTAACTATAGGGGCTTGCGCCTATAGGAAACCAGAACTCAGATCATAAAGTCCTCGCAAAATGAGGGCGAAATCTCTTGGTAGTGTCTTATCTACAAACCCATTTGCCTTCCAAAATTTACCTCGGAACTTAGTCCGTTAAAACTCCCCTCGCCAAAACAAAAAGTACATCAGCGCGGCAGGGAGGCCGGGGCCGAATTTTCGGAGCCCACAATTATAGAATATCTTGAAGGGATTATAGTACTTTGAAAGAGTGTTAAAAATATAGTGCACTATAAAGGGCTCATATATATTAATCAAAAGTGTCTTAAGCTCAGTGGCGGAACCATTTGGTGGTTAGGGGGGGCAATTGCCCCCCCCTCAAAAAAAAAAATTTTTTTTTTAGAAGAGTAAAAACAAAAAAAAAAATTTATAGGAGAGTAAAAAAATTTTCTTGCCCCTCCTAAAAAATTATTTTTGCCCCCCCTAAAAATCTCTTTTATCCTAACTTGCCCTAAAATATTTATATATTTCTTCACATTTTGTTTTAATATTCTTTTTCATATTTTTCATGACAGTTTAATTACACCTTTTTTACTTAATATTTTTTGCTTAAATTTTTTGTAAAAAAATTTTTCATAATATATAGATATATAATATTATTTTTTTAATATTTAATTATTTTTTTGCTGTATTTGCCCCCCCTCAAAATTGAAGCCGGTTCCGCCCCTGCTTAAGCTCAGGTTCAATATCTCGCATTTACATTATGTGCTCATGCAAACGTGAGAACTTCATAATTAAGTTTTAAAGATGACAACTTCATAATTAAGATACTGACAATATCTTTATCTGAAATATTAAATTACTCATCAATAGCCTTAAGGAGCTCCCCAACATTTCTATTCTAATCAACTGCAATGGAGATTTTGCTCTTTATGAATATTAAATTGAGATGATAAGACCACTCCCAATATTTATAAAAAATAATCTTCTCAATATCTGTAGGAGATTTCTCTTTTTTCACACCTTATAGTTATCACCCCTCAACTTAGAAATATCACATTTAATATCAAAAATACTTTTTGATTGCTTGACTATAAATAAATACATAATACTTATTGAATAGTTTAAGACTACTAAATATATATTATTTTTTACCCATTTAAATCATGTATTTTTTAAATTATAAATCTATTACATAAAACTTGTCTATGGGCTAAAATTCTAATTCAATTAGAATAATCTAAATCTTTATAGTAAAACTATTAAATTATGTTTCTTTTTTTTTTTTAATTCCTGTTAATAAATTAGCAAATATAATTTGATATTTTATACTAAATAATTAAATTAATATAATAAAAATTCTTGTGTGATATTTTTATAGTATTTATATAATTAATCAAAATAAATATATTTAATTATTTATGTGATTTACAAAATTTAGTTATATAATTTTCATAGTAATTAACGATAATCACTACAGGAAAACAGCTCATTTCCGGCGAAATTTCCGGCGGAATTAAATTCGTCAGAAATTCCGGCGGATTTTCCGGCGGATTTCCGACGGAAAATTTTCAACCAATTTCCGACATATTTTTTGATTGTTTTTCCGACGTATTTTTTTCGAAACAAGTTCCGACGGAATTTCCGGCGGATTTCCGACGGAAATTAAAAAATTAAGTTTTTTTAAAATAACTTTTTGCAAATTAAATTATTTAAATTAAATATTTTATATTTTAAAAAATAACTCAAACTATTGAATTTAATAACTTAAATTATAATAAAAAAATTAAATGATTTAAATTAAAACTTAAATTATAATACAATTTTATAATTATTTATTTTATTAAATTAAGTTTAACTAATTTAATTATTTATTTTTAAATTAAATTATATTTCTTTTATCTTTTAAAAAAATTACTTTAAAATAATTATTACTTTTTATACGAAGTAGCTATAAGTTAAATAAAATAAAGTAGCCATAATTTACAGGTTTTTATTTATGACAAGATGGTAGAGCCGGCTGAAGAACTCGCGCGTTGAGGAAGGTCCAGGGTTCGAACCCCGCCTAAGGCAAGAAACCACGCGGGCAGGCCAGATGGGGCGGCGGGCTGGCTTGTCCACCTGGTTCGGGCGCGGCTGGCCGGCTGGGCTTGGGCTGCTTGGGATGAGCGGTCGGGTGCTTAAAACTTGTGATTTATTTTTTTTTCTTTTTTTTTTCTTAAACTTCCGGCGTAAAAAATATCCGCCGGAAATATATTTCCTGCGAAAAATTCGCCGGAAATCCGCCGGAAAAGTTTCCGGCGAATTATTAAGCGCCGGAAAACCTTTTTCGACGCGCATCAAACCGGCGGAAATATTTCCGCCGGAAATCCGCCGGAAATGCTAATTTCCGACGGATTTTGGGCAATTTTCCGGCGAAAATGTCTGTCGGAAAATGACCTTTTTCCTGTAGTGAATGTGGCAAATATCTAATTATATATTCAAATTATATTTAAATCAATTAGACATTAAATTTTATGCTTAATAAATTAATTTAGATTTATATCATAATCATAATTTTTATGCTTATAAAATCAACCCAACTAAGCTAAAAAATTAGATATAATTAGCTTTCACATAAATATCATAGATATATAGTCACGATTTAAATTGATTTCTTGGCCTTTAGAAAATTTATAATGCCCATGCCCAAAATTAACTTTGTAAATTATAAAAAATGCTGTTAATCAGATTTCCATTAAAATTTCTAGCATTATTTATTATTAACAAATAACTAAATTAAAACTACATGTGATTAAATATTTTCTAAAAATGCAAAAAAACCAATAAAAAAATAAAACATAATCATATATAAAAAATTGTGAAGGCAAAGGTGTAGGAGCATCCGTTGTAGATTAGACTGGAGGCCTATTAGACCGCAAATCTACTATGGATTACTGCACGTTCTTGGGCAATTCACTCATATCTTGGACTGTTAAAATGAAGGCCGCAGTTGCTCGCTCCTCCACTAAAGCAAAATATGGAGCTCTTACTTCACCTTTCACTGAAATAATTTGGTTGTGTCGTTTGCTTGCTGATTCCAATATTGAAAACTCGACTCCAACTCCCTTATATTTCGATAACTCATCTGCTTTTGTCTTAGCTAATAATCTAGTATTTCATGCTTGCACTAAACACATTGAGGTTAATTGTCATTTTATTCGAGATTGTATCAAATCTAAACTGCTCGTAGTTCATAATATCTCCACTCAAGATAAAATTATAGATAATTGTTAGTTTGTGTGGAATATGATTTTGTCGATCAACCAGATTGAACAGTTGCTGTAGATCTCAAGTCAATTTCACGTGCTCGCTAGGGGGTGCGGAGGGGTTCTCCCCCAACTTGGATTTGGATGCTTTGAACTTTTTTTTTTGTACACGCGCCGATGTTGTGTTTGAGTGCTCCTCGGTGCTGTGTACCCAAGCACCTTGGTGCTGTTGAGTTTTTTGGGAGAAATAAAATATAGCAGAGCTCCACAACGCTCCAAATTAGGCGCCGCAGCGCCGTAGGTTTCAACGCCGCAACGTTGTGGGTTTGAGTGCCGCAGCATCATCAAACGAATTGGGATTAAAGGTTTGAGCATCTCAGCGCTCCAAACTGGCGCTGCAATGCTTTGAAGCAGACTAAATCATTTTTTTTCTAGTTTTTCTAGAGTGGCATCCTTTGTACTACATAAAGACTTTTCTTTTTTATATTGGGTGTGACAACATCAAATAAAGCTGCTGTTCGGCAAGTAGACGAATGCAAAATGCTTTTCGCATTCAGGAAATAATAAATTAAAAGCCAACTCGAATAGAAATTGCTCTTGTTTAAAGCAAAAAAAAAAAAAAAAAATTGTCCCTTTGTAACAAGCAACAGTGTTATAAATTATGAGATAGCTTCATTAGGCCTTCATCCAGCTTTCATTTGAATTCCTTCTTGATTTCCCCCTCTGTATTCTTTAATAAGACAAATGAACTGCCTCCCTAATTCTTCAAATATTTATCTTTCTACTGATTTTGTACATAATTATGGCTTCTTCCTGCCATTAAAAATACAGCACAGCGCTAAATCTTTCTCATCAACTCCATACCTTCGCCTTTGCAAGAAGTGTTACTCTGCTGCTTCGAACTCTTCCACTTCCCTTCGAAGAACAACAAATTATCAGCCGAGCTTATGGGATGACAGTCAAATACAGTCTCTGAATACTACTTCTTTCACTGTAATATACATTAATGTCGTTCAGATCTCTTTTTCTTCTTGTTTTATTATATATCAAATGTTTCTACACAGGGAGATGTGCATGCAAAGAGAAGAGAGAAGCTGAAGGAGGATGTCAACCGTCTTATTATGGAGAAGAGTTTTGCTGATCAGCTGGAGCTTTTTGATTCATTGCAAAAGCTTGGGGTGGCTTATCATTTTGAAGAGGAAATCAAATATTTGTTAAATTTGATGAAATATTCAGAAGAAAAGTTAAGAATGGAATTCACTGAGGATGTTCATGTCATGGCCTTGTATTTTAGGCTTTCAAGGGAGCATGGCTTTGAGGTCTCCAAAGGTAATCAATTAGCCATTTGGCTTTCAGTCCAGTTTCCCACACAGTATACGTGTGGGGTTATATGTCTGTTTTTTAACCTCATCATTTAATTTTTTACCCTAATTTGATCAATATATGGTTTAATTTTCCTGTAAATTATTTACTTTTAATTAATTTTCTTCAAACTACTAACAAATTATTTATGAACAAAATTTGTACTTCTGTATAGATTTATTGGTTAAAAGCTATAAAGATGAGAAGGGGTGCTTCAAGCCTTATGTTTTTCATGGTATCAAAGGACTTTTAAGTCTCTATGAAGCTTCATTTCTTTCTATGGATGGAGAAGATGAAATAGATGAAGCAAAGGAATTTGCTCTAAAACATTTAAATGATTGCATGAGATCAAATTCTTCAACAAATCCAGTGCTTGCAAAACACATAGCCCTAGCCTTGGAGCTTCCTTTGCACCATAGAATTCAGAAGCTTCAAGCTCCAATGTTCATCGAGCACGCACGCAACATGAAAGAGCTTGATGTGGACCCAATCTTGCTTGAATTTGCTCAATTGGACTACAACATGACCCAAAGCATCTACAACAGAGAGCTCAAAGAAATTACAAGGTACATATTGTTAGAAATAATAAAAAATTTACATTTTTATTTGACTGAATGAGGATTAATAATTCACAAGCATATATTTATATATTGTTATAATGTTTTAGGTGGTGGGCAAAAATAAGTAATCTAGCTTGTGGTGAATTGAGTTTTACAAGGGAATGGCCTTTGGAGAGCTACTTCTTAGCCGTAGGTTTAGCAATAGAACCTCATTTCTCAACATGTAGAAAAGAATTTGCTAAAGCAATATGCTTCATAAATGTTGTAGATGATATCTATGACATCTACGGCTCATTGGACGAGCTACAACACTTTACCGATGCTATTGAGAGGTAAGTAATCAAAAAGAATTTCTAATTGCAAGCAATTTTTTCAATGTTCTTTGTTTACTGAATAATAATCTTTTTTTTTAATTTATTGATCTACTTATTTATGTCATAAGTGCAAAACAATTGATTGATTGATAAATATATATATATATATATTATAATAATTATTTGACAACTATGTTGTTCTGCAAAATATCAAACTCATTTTATGGCATAAGATTAAATTATGTTATCTAATGTATTTTTTTATTTTTCCAATCCACAAAAAAACAAAAGGATGCTTAAATAAAAATTCAAGACATTTGTATATTAAATAATAAAGTTACTTTTTGACTAAAAATGGAACTCAAATTAATTATTTGTTCCATGAAAAAAAATTTATTAAATGCACTGCTTTATTTATTTATTTTGCTTTACAACAAAAACAATAATAAGTATTTATTCCATATTACATGAATCATTTTTTCCCATTATATCCTAATAATAGTCAAATGCTCATTAATTAAATTTAATTAATTTTTTTTTAGTACTTTCAAACCATTACATGAATCCTTTTTTGCGATACTTGTAAAAAAAAGAACTAGGAGGAGCTCTCGTGACATAATTTTTTTGTGTATTTGCTTGAGTAAATAAAGAAATATCACACAAACAAAACATGACAAAAAAATAAATATACATATATATTTTAATACATCTTCAATTGATTACATAGGTGGGACTTTGCTACAAGCAAATCACTTCCTCAATACATGAAGATATGCCTTTCAGAATTATTCAACACAGTGAATAGCTTAGCATGCAAAATCATGGAAGAGAAGGAGTTGGATATTCTCCCATATCTTAAAAGAGCTGTAAAGTTGTTATAACTCTTAAAAAAATTCAAAGTTCTTTTCTTGTGAGAATGTTTTCCTAAGTGCTTGAAATTTATTATTTTATTTTAGTGGTTAGATTTGTGCAAAGCATATATGGTGGAGGCAAGATGGTATTACACTAGATATTGCCCTACATTTGAAGAATATTTAGATAATGCATGGACTTCAGTTGCAGCCCCTTTAATCTCGATTATGGCACTTTGTCTGAGTGAGAACTTAACAAATTTTTCACTCGAATGCTTTGACTTCTATCCAAGCATCATCCGCCAATCATCTATTCTTGTTCGGCTATACAATGATTTAGGAACATCAAAGGTAATTTTATATATATATATATCTTGATACATTTTATTTCATTTGAAGCTAATTTTACCCCACATGATGTCTCTTAATACAACTGAACTATCACAAAATTTAATTTCATTTAAAAGATAAATGCCGCGACTAGACTATTAACCATTCATAAATACAATACAACTATATAATTTAATTGATAGTTTAGTTGTATTATCTTACATTGGGTTGCTTGTTCTTTTAAATTTCATTATATTATCAATAAGTTTAATTGTAATGAGCGATAACATGTTATACATGAAATCAATGTCACATGTAATGAAATTAGTATCATTCTAATACAAAATGTATTAGTATATTATAATAGAATGTTTTTTTCAATTAAATATTTATCTAATGATGATGAAAAATAAACATATTTTTGCATGAATGTAGGGTGAGCTTCGAAGGGGAGATGTTTCAAAATCCATCCAATGCTATATGAAAGAGAAGCATGTTTCAGAATCAGAAGCACAAAAGTGTATAAGGACTATTATAGATAAATGCTGGAGAGATTTGAATAATGAATGGATGAAAGCCTCAAAATATGAAGAAACATTCAAAATGGTTGTGATAAATTTGCCACGAGTTGCTCACCTTTTTTATCTACAATCAAATGATGAGAATGTTGGTGAGCTTAACTTAGAGAATATCAAAGGCAATGTCATCTCACTTTTCCTTGAACCCCTCACTTTGAAAGAAGGATGATTAATGATCAATTTTATTGGTTTGTAATTGGAAATAGAACTACAATTTTTAAATGTTATAAAATTTGTACGTAATATTTGAATTCTGTTTTAGCTTGATTGGGTCTCTTATGTAGTAAAAATAAATATCAAAATACTTTCTTCTTTCATGATGCAATAGATTCATTGTCAATACAATTGCCAATTGATTGCCTACATATACTTATATAGGTCCAATTTGAGAAAACTCAATTTCTTTTATATGATATTTCATGGCACATGCATGCATGAAGATGCTACAATATAGAGAGGAAAACAACTGGTTACTTTTTTAACACAAAGTAATGTAGTCCATATATAACACAACTATATTTTTTCTACGTATTATATTTTATCATTATTATATAATCAAAGTAATTAGAATTAATGAAATTAATTAATTTTCTTACGTGTTAGAAATTTTGTGTAGGTAAAGTTTGCATTTTATGTCTTAATTTTGGATAAAAGTTCAGTATGCAAAATAACTTCAAATGGAAAACTTGAAAAGGTAAAAAAATAATGAGAACTAGCCCAGTTGAACACGAGAGGATGATACAAGAATCTTTTCTTCCTAAGAGTTGAATAAGAGAGGATTATTTGAAAATAAAATGTTTGATTTATCTATTGTAGATGTGGTAAACAAGAACAAGAATAGAGAGAAGAAAGTGGAATGCAAGAAGAAGATGATGAACATGAAAACTATCATTGCCTCCAACAGAAATACAAGCAGTAGTGGCTCCTATACAAGATGACTAGTTATCTTCTGCCACGTTATAAAAGGTAAATATAATCATCGCAGTACTTGAAGAAGAACTTGATACATCTTCATATCCTTGAAGGTAAAACTAGAGGGATAAAAAACAATAGAAATATTAATATCGTGAGTTAGTTTGGAAATTGATAAATGATTGTAATGAAGAGAAGTTGTATAAAGAATATGAGATAAATGTAACTTACAAGAGGGGGTAGGTAAGAAGCATGCCCCAGAGTGAGAGATGTTGACGGAATGACCATCTCCGACAGTTATACCATCATATCCTTAGTAAGGAGTGGATATGGTCAAATTGTCAAGAGAATTAGTAAGATGAGGTGATGCTCCAGAATCCAGGTACCAGTTTGCATAAGAGTTCTCAGAGCTAACAACCAAAGCTTTCTTTGGACTGCTCATGGAAGATGGAACGTATTGAGAATTTAGACGATGCCAATCAGAGGGTGCTGCATCACCCTTCTTGTATCAGATTTGGTATATTATTGGTGATGCAGCGAGCAATCTACTGATATTGTTCATATGTGAGGACGAGTGACCTCTATTGCGACGTCTACGCCCTCTATACGAGAATAAAGCCATGCTGGAGTCATTGGCCGAGGCACCATGAGCTGCATCAGAAGCAATATTGATTTCCTCACTAAGAAATGTCAGATCAAGAAACTTATCAAAGCCGTTAACACGAAAAAATTTTGAAACCTAAGAACGCCATAGCAAGTAATTATCCGTAGCTAACTAAGTGGGCACAATGTTCTTGCAGTTTGATACAACGATGTTCAAAGTTGAGGACATTAGCGATTCTTCTAAGATTTATTGGATTGCTCCGTTCGTCTAGCTGTGAAGTGGTTGAGTTCACCATCGAGGAAGATTCAAGGACCCTTCTCTGATACCATGTGGAAAATATGAACAAGAACAGAGAGAAGAAAGTGGAATGTAAGAAGAAGATGATGAACATGAAAACTATCATTGCCTCCAAATAGAAATAAAAGTGATATATATAGAGAATGGTTAGTGGCTCCTATACAAGATGACCAGTTATCTACTACCACATTATACAAGATAAATATACACATAAATGTTTTTAAGTCTAACGGGTGTCAGCTGTCCATATGTGCTAATAGTAGGGATTTTAGAAAATTTGGTGTCCAAAAGCAGAGAATTGAAGCCTAACAGAACGATTAGATCTTTGCAGAAGTCTGTAGATGATGGCGATGATTAATGTTGGTGGAGATTGTCCGCTAGAATTAATGATCGTCTTCGATAGAGGGAGCTGGTAGTGGCCATCTGGGGTGATGAGAGCTAAAAAATGCAAAGGAGCTCTCTTCCTCTCTCAACTCTTGAATGCCCTCAATGTAGAGAATGAGGCTCCCTCATTTTTTGTAGGCTTTTTGGTTGGAATCTAAAGTGCTTGATGATACGATCCATTTTGATTTCTTGGATCATGGAGATGTTTACTCAGTAGTAAAATGGCTTAATTATCATGGAATTGACTGATCTTTGGCACGTTATATTCATCTTATCAAGTTGCTCAAATTGACTATAAACATATAAAATTTTAAAATCATTTGATCATCCAATTAAAATTTGAAGGTTCTAATCATGATTTAAATATTTTTAAAATCTATTACTATTTAAATATAATAATTAATCAAGCTTCCAAAACATGACCGGAGTAACCTAGTGAATTTCAGCGAGTGCACTATCTTTAAAGTTTTAAAATATTACAAGGCATATATGCATATCTTCAAAGTTTTAGGTATTTAACACGTGCGGATAAATATTTGCAAATGTTGTACTGTCATAGGACATGTGGGAAATTCAAAACCCTCAGCATAATATTTTAAATTTTAATCAATTTAAAATCAAAATTAATGTGCACTGAAATATTCATCGCTGTATATTGAGAATTTATTTATGTTAAAATTTAAAAATAAATAAAAATCTCACAAAATTTAAATAAATTGAGACATTTCCTAAAAGATACTATTTTTATTTAAAAAATCATGAAAAGGAGGAAAAAAAAGGTGGTGATCACATCGAGTTTGATAAATATGTAATTTGAATGTTGTTTGGCCATTCTCCATAAAGGAGGGAGGATCGACTACGAGAAAAATAGTTGTCAGTTGTTGACAGATGTTAGACAACAGCGGGTATTGGAAACGATTAACTAGAATGCTCTTGTATTTTCTAGCTGCCATTGTTGTCGACTACTACTTGCAATCGCCACCAACATTTCTGGACTTCTATCAATATATAACTCACTTATTAAATTTTAATCATCCACTTATAGATATCAATTTTATGTAATTTCTACAAGAAAACTTGGCAATTCTTCTTAATTATAAATAATCTTATCTTCAGCAACTGTGAAGAAGAGATAATTCTTGTATCTCATATTATGTAGTGAATTGTTACATGCGGGTCAATCCCGTTTCCTCTTTTTGGAGTTTTCAAGTAAAAAAATTTTTGGTCTACATTGACATCAAGGGAGCCGTTGCACCTTATAACATTTTCAAAAATTTAATTTTTGGGTTGCAGAAGATTTTTTATTTTTAAAATATATTTTTAGATGTAAAATGAATTAATGTCGAAAAAATAGGATTGCAAAGGGCGCTATAAAAAAAACATACAAATGACACAAATCTCAATACATATTTGAATTGAAGACCTTAAAAATGAAGACTTGATTATCTTAAGTTATGTTTGGAAACTTCTTAATATAAATTTATTGATCGAATAACCTCCAATCATAGCATGCTCATATTCAAGTTGAGTAACTGACGAGATAAATCTAACAAGCACAAGATCACTTGATTTGGATATTATTAAGACATTCAAATATTTGATAAGCAATCCACAGCCAACAAGATCAATATGAACTGTATGATGGAGTGCCTTAAATTATGGCCAAATTCACCAAAATGCTCATCTCTAAAAGCTTATAAACAGAGCCTGGGGAGGTTCAAGAGTTGAGAGAATTAATTATTTCTCTTGTATTTCCCAACAGCGTCATAGCCAACGAACACCACCAACCATTGCCACCACCATCGCCAAACTTCTTTCAACATATAACCCTATTGTTAGGTTTTTTAATCATCCCTCTATGGATATTAGATTTCTATAATTCCTATAAAGAAACTCCGATAATTATTCTCAATTATAAATAATCTCATCTTTTTCAACAATGAGGAAGGGAAAATTCTTATATCTCATAAAATATAATGGATTGTTATAACTGGGCTAAGTCTTGTGATCTTTCCATTTCCAAGATTTTCCACATTAAAAAATTCTTATCTTCCATAGAATGTTTTGGCCGTGCTGGATTTTTGACAATAGGTAGGATATTAAACAACAATTCTACCAACACTATTTTTTTAACAAGTAACAATGGTAATTGATCAAATTTAAAATATAAATGAAATAAAATCGAAATCACTACATATTGTTAAGAATGAAACAAAAGCTTGGGGTGGCTTATCATTTTGAAGAGGACATCAAATATTTGTTAAATTTGATGAAATATTCAGAAGAGAAGTTAAGAATGGAATTTTCTGAGGACGTTCATGTCATGGCCTTCTATTTTAGGCTTTCAAGGGAGCATGGCTTTGAGGTCTCCAAAGGTAATCAATTAGCTATTTGGTTTGATGAAAAAGAATTGTAAAATATTTTGAAAATAGAGAATTTTAAATTTTGTGTTCCATTTGTTGAAAAAGGAATACAATGTAAAATTTCAATGAATTTTTTTTAATCCTTAATTCATTTTTATGTATTGTAAACTCACCTATTTTTTTTTTTAATTTTTTTTTTATCGTAAGCAAACTGCATTGACATTGTCTACCGCCACCCACCATTACCGAGCTAACTTGATTATGCTCACACTTGACTCAGCTTATTTACACCCCTAACCACCACTGCCAACTGCTGGTGCAACTAATCGTTGCAAACTATCACCATCATTTAATTTTATATTACGTTCATTTTATTTTATGTCAAATAAAAAAAAAAAATCTCTTACATCATTTTTTTCACTTATCGTACATATTTATAATATCATGTGATAACTCACTCATATTTTATGTTTTCATGTAATCATTTGGTCTGATGAAAGGTCAGTTGTCAGGAACCAAAACATTATTGTTTTGTGCCTCTGATACTAAAAACCAATTGGTCCTCCTACACAGTATATGTTTTTTTAGCATGTTTTTTAGATTTTATTTTTTACTTTTTTACTTTTACAGAGGATAGTAATATATGGCTCAAATGTATATAAACTATAAAAAAATTGGCCCTAATTTGATGAATATATGGTTTAATATTCATGTAAATTATTTACATTTAATTAATTTTCATCAAACTACTCAAATATTATTTATGAACAAAGTTTGTACTTTTGTATAGATTTATTGGTTAAAAGCTACAAAGATGAAAAGGGGTGCTTCAAGCCTTGTGTTTTTCAAGGTATCAAAGGACTATTAAGTCTCTATGAAGCTTCATTTCTTTCTATGGATGGAGAAGAAGAAATAGATGAAGCAAATCAACTTGCACTGAAGCATCTAAATGATTGTATGAGATCAAATTCTTCAACAAATCCAGTGCTTGCAAAACTCATAGCCCTAGCCTTGGAGCTTCCTTTGCACCATAGAATTCAAAAGCTTCAAGCTCCAATGTTCATTGAGCATGCTTGCAACATGAAAGAGCTTGATGTGGACCCATTCTTGCTTGAATTTGCTCAATTGGACTTCAACATGACCCAAAGCATCTACAACAGAGAGCTCAAAGAAATTACAAGGTTCATATTGTTAGAAATCATAAAAACATTACATTTTTATTTGACTGAATGAGGATTAATAATTCACGAGCATATATTTATATATTGTTATAATGTTTTAGGTGGTGGAAAAAAATATGTAATCTTGCTAGTGATAAGTTGAGTTTTGCAAGGGAATGGCCTGTGGAGAGCTACCTCCTAGCCGTAGGTTTGGCAATGGAACCTCGTTTCTCAACATGCAGAAAATAATTTGTTAAAGTGTTATGCTTCATAAATGTTGTAGACGATATCTATGACATCTACGGCTCATTGGACGAGCTACAACACTTTATCGATGTTATTGAGAGGTAAGTAATCAAAAAGAAATTCTAATTGCAATTCATTTTTCATTTTTCTTTCTTTGCTAAATAATAATCTATTTTTTATTTAATTTATTGATCTACTTATTTATGTCATAAGTTCAACAACAATAAGCATTTATTTCACACTGCATAATTATTTTTCTCCATTATGTCCTATTAAGAGTGAATATCTTCATTTAATTCTAATAAAAAAAATCACTTTCTATACTTTCAAATCAAGTCATGACATGAATCCTTTTTTGTCATATTTGTAGGAACAAAAAAAAGTACTAGCAGGAACTCTCGTGACATAATTTTTTGGTGCATTTGCTTGCACAAATGAAGAAATATCACACAAACAAACATGATAAAAAAATAAATATACATATTGGTTTTAATACATATTCAATTGACTACATAGGTGGGACTTCACTAGAAGCAAATCACTTCCTGAATACATGAAGATATGCCTTTCAGAATTATTCAACACAGTGAATAGCTTAGCATGCAAAATTATGGAAGAGAAGTGGTTGGATATTCTCCCATATCTTAAAAGAGCGGTAAAGTTGTTAAAACTCTTAAATAAATTCAAATTTTGTTTTCTTTGTGAGAATGTTACCTAAAGTGCTTGAAATTTATTATTTTGTTTCAGTGGTTAGATTTATGCAAAGCATATATGGTGGAGGTAAGATGGTATTACACTGGATATTGCCCTACATTTGCAGAATATTTAGATAATGCATGTATTTCAGTTGTAGCCCCTTTAGGCTCCGTTATGGCACTTTGTCTGAGTGAGAACTCTCGAAAGCTTTGACTTCTATCCAAACATCATCCACCAATCATCAATTATTTTTCGGCTTTGCAATGATTTATGAACATCAAAGGTAAGTATATATATATATATATATATATATATATATATATATATATGATAAATAAATGCTGGAAAGAGTTGAATAAGAGGAATGGATAAAAGCCTCAAAATACGAAGAAACGTTCAGAATAGTTGTGATAAATTTGCAACGAGTTGATCACCTTTTTTATCTACAATCAAATGATGAGAATATTGGTGAGCTTAACTTGGAGAAAATGTATGACAATGTCATCTCGCTTTTCCTTGAACCCATTAGATTGAAAGAAGGATGATTAATGGTCAATTGTATTGGTTATCGGATTGTAAATGGAAATTGAACTAAAATTACTACTTTAATATTTTTAACTTGATTGGTTCTCTTATGTAGTGAAAATAAATATCAAAATATTTACTTCTTTCATGTTGCAAAAGATTTTTTTTTCCAATACAATAGCCAATTTATTATCTGCACAAACTAACATTTCATGGCACATGAAGATGCTACAATATAGAGAGGAAAACAACTGGTTACATTTTCTAACACAAAGTAGTGTAGTGCAACCATATATAACACAAATATATTTTTTATATCATCTTAATCTCCAAATCAATCACTATTTAAATAGCCAATAAGTTGAATAAAGAGAGTATAATAATCTATTATTTAATATACCTTTGATATAAAAAATTAATGACCCCTTTTGTCTACTTTAAATGTGTCTCAATAAGCTTTTCTATATAGCAGCTTGCAATTTTAATACCATATAATATATATTTTAAGGGTTAAATATCTAAAACTGCCAATTATGAAATTAATTAGCTTCACTATCCTTTATCATTCTTCAATAATTCATGCCAAATTCTATGAGCCTCTTTTAGTGTAGTAGTTGATATATAATTCTCATCTTAGATATACTAAGAACCACTTTTGCATAAGCTTAGTATATCATTAAGATTGTTTCATTATTTTACTTTAATTATGGTTTTATTATTTTACTTCACCTTTCTATATATGGGATCTCACATTCTTGTACCATGGTTTGATTAACTTCCTTGTATTCCATGCTCTCGATGCTTGCTTTAGGCCATATAATATTATTTTTTTCATTTGTAACCTTTATATCATAGCTTCTTTGAAATTTTCTCAACCATAACTTCTTTTTTAATAAATTCATTTAAAAAAAATAGGATTTCACATCCATTTGATAAATAGACCAAATCATTGGTGTAATGAGAGAAAATATTAAATGAACAAGTTCCACACAAATAACAAGAGAAAATGTTACATCATAGTCAATAACTACTATTATTTTGTTTTATTTTATCATCAATCATGTTTAATACTTTTAAACTTCTTTAATTACATACTTCTTTATATGTAAGCACATATAAGACCAATGATCGATTTTATATGATCATTCCAATAGAGTTATGAGCTCCTATGTGTCATTTTCCACTAGGCTTAATTTATTTACCTATTGTACCTTTTCAATATCCATCTTGTACGACTTTCAAATTTATATGGGTCCAAAGATGTTGATAGAGAGGTGGAATATGGAGAAGAGAATGATCTTGTATTTCCATGAATATTTTCTCTATTTCTTGTATGAATTCATTCTCACATTCTCAATCCATAGCTCATGCTTCATTAAACTCTACATCTCTACTAAAAAAATAACTACTTAAGTGTTAGGATCAAATAATTTATAAGCTTAAGATTTGTAACATATAAAAAAGGGGGATTTTCCTACATAGCACTCTAAACTTACCTATTTATATATCTAACAACTAAAACTATAAAATACACTTACCACACCCTAAAAATCTTATTCACTCACATCTCACACTCTGTTCTGTCTCTATGACCCTCGTGCATTCCTGCTCCCAGCTATTCCTAGGTTTGCCTCCTTGTTCGTTTGAAGCCTGTTGATTTCTACTAATTCACTCTCTTCTGGTGCATGTGAATACCCATTTATCAAGCACTAAACCCCATCTTAGTACTCTTGCTCCTTCGTTGTCATATTGGTCCCATGAGTTTTAAGTGAAGCTGATCAAATCTCGTCAAACATAAGTCATATTTTGATGCTAAGAATGATGGATGAGATGACTTTGGAAAAATTGAAGTCCATGAAGCTTGACTTGTTTCAAATCAAGTTGTTGTTAGTAGCTTTGGTTGTTCTTTTGTTGTTATGTTCTTGAACTCATGAAGATATTGTAATGTTCTGAGTTGTAAAGTTGTACTAGCAAGTGCAATATGTATGTATATAAAAGTACTCTCTTTCTTAATCATTTGTGTTATGTAAACTCTTATGTAAGCTTTTTTTGAAATTGTACAAAATGATTCCATTATCTTTGCCAATAAAATATTACATTACTCTTTTTCTTCATATGAACGATACAAGAATTACAACATATATGCCCCCACTAAATAGAAATCAAAATTAAATTTTGTAGGTAATGTTATAAAATTTGTAACTAATATTTGAATTTTTTTTTTGCTTGATTGGTTCTCTTATGTAGTAAAAATAAATATCAAAATATTTGCTTCTTTCATGATGCAAAATATTCTTTTCCAATACAATTGCCAATTTATTATCTAAATTTTTTAGAAACTCAATCTCTTTTATCTGATATTTCATGGCAAATGCATGAAGATGCTGCAATAGAGAGAGGAAAACAATTGGTTACTTTTTTAAACACAGAGTAATGTAGTACACCCATATATAACACAAATATATTTTTTCTATCATCTTAATCTCCAAATCAATTACTATTTAAATTTCCAACAAGTTTAATAAAGAGAGTATAATAATCTATTTTTTAATATACCGAAATTAATGACCCTTTTTTCAACTTTAAATGTGTCTCAATAAGCTTTTCTATATAGCAGCTTGCAATTAAAATACTAATAAAATAGGCTTTTGAAGCACCTTTTCTACCTTATAGCAGCGGTTAAAACACTTACTATTTAATTTACAGCAGTTTCAAAATTGTTGCACATTTGCCATATTTTTTATCACTGCAAACGGCTTCCGCATCGCTATTTAAATTGCTGCCTTGGAAATAGTTTTAAAAGCGGTTGATTTAGTAACAGTTATAATCGCTACAATTTTGTTATAATACAATGGTTTTAATACCTGCAAATCTGGACAATGGGTTTACGACAGTGGTTTTAACACCCATAAATCTAGAAATGGGTCTTTAGCAATGGTTGTAACTGCTGCTAAACTGCATTACGAGTCTATAGTAGAGGTTATAACCCCTGCAATTCTGTCAATTAAAAAAATAGTTATAAGCATGTGTTTGCACATTTGGATCAAAACCAATTTTGAGCACATTCCAGAAAAGAAATTGGAATTATACAAATGGTTCATATTATACCTCAAGCATCCCATAGTTCAAAAAAAAATTGATATTACAAAAATAAGATTTTTAATATATGTATGTTGGTATGCTCCACCTAAAATATACACAGTTGAGAAATAAAATTTACAGATGGGTGCTCAGTACAAAGCAGAAGAACAAATATCAAAAGAATGGCAATTTAATTTGATTCATTCTACCTTCTAAGTAGTTTTTTTTTTTTTTTTTGTAATATCTCTTGATGCATGATTTGCATGGGCATAATATCTTTCTTGATAGCTTCTTACTAGGACTAGCAAAACCTAAAAAATTTTCAACTCCTTTGTTTTATTCACGACTCCATCATCACTTAAATATCATTGATTCTCATATATATGAGAATGTTGTAAATAAATAGAATCCATCATATCAAGTTAAATTTTAACAACTCAATGTTACTAATAGCTGTCTTGAATTTACAATACTCAATGATACATAGGCCTAACTTTTTTCCTTGAAGAAAATGAAGATGTTTAAGAACTTATGGATCATGAGACCCAACAAAGATATAAATAAGTAATTAAATACTAAATTAGGTAGCTTCAATGATGGTTTAGGTCATAAATTCACATGGGTGCATGTGATTTTTGCTTGACCAAATAAGACAAACCTACAAAGACCAAATTATTAGATACTTAAATCATGCATTATTGGAATGAAATGATATCTTTAAAAGATTTCAACAAATTCTACTTGTTCATGGTTGTTGCTTGTCGTAGCTATCAACATTGCAAGAAATATAAGGAAAATGAAAGGAACTATTGAGAGAAACATGAAAAATTATACATAGCTTGTGATGAATCAAGCAAAATAAAATAATATATATAACACCATTAGAAAAAATAGATAACATAGCAAACACAAGCCCATCAACTGTTCAACAGCTACATATGATCATCTATTCTTTTGTTACATCATGTCAAAATAGCACCTAAAACATAATCTAAAACTAAAGAGAAATAAAGTCATCCACTTATAAAAAAATTCGCAAAGAACAACAACAAACCAATCAAAGTACAATAAAAATAAAACCTACATGAATTAAACTAGGAGAATAAAACATAAAATAACTCAGAAGAGAGACATCTACTAAAAAAATTTGAGAATAAACAACAACATACTAAGCAAAAAGAAAACCTACAGAGAAACTACGGCGAAGTTTTTGTTAGAATGCAAGCATCCACGTCAGCGTTGGCATCGACGAAGTCCTTTAGGGTTGGTGATTTGCAAAAGATATTTTTATTGTTGTTTCTTTTCTTCCATTTAATTTCTAATTTTAGGGATTAATACAAAGAAATAAGAAGAAGAAGAAGATGATGATGATGATGATGATGATGAAGAAGAAGAGGAAGAAGGGGAAGAGGAAGAAGGGGAAGAGACTCAAAGTTAGGAACGACAAACCCCCAGGATTCACCTGAGGAGAAAAGCTGGGCGTGATATTACTTGGCAATTCGCTCCAAAAGATCTCAAGAGCATGAAGAGTCACCAATCTGATTGCTCACAAGATTTTCTGTAGGTAACCATGCTCGTACAGGGTAATAAAAGGGGACTAAATTAATAATAAATATCAATATTATAGGTGTTTCTATTGCTTAGCCCTCAAATAAATAAGAGTGTGGGCAAGTGTGATTTACTTTTTTGTACTTTGCATATATTACTTGGGATTTATTTGATTCTAAATGTTTAGGATAATCTTGTAGTAGAGTCTAGAGTTTTTTTTTTTCTTTCTAATATTGATATAATTTATTTAAAGTATCAAGCTATGAAAGTTAGTATTTGAGAGGATATAGGTGTCCAAAATTGGATTTCAAAGAGAAAAAGATACCTCTTAGGGGGATATTTTTTTTCTATTTGGAGGCCCAATTTTGGATAATTTTAATACCCAAAGTGAAAAGAATAACCTCCCCTTTGGGGGAAGAGGTTTCTTTTTCATTTGGGTATCCAAATACGATGACTCCAATGATCCAAAAGAGTTGAATACAAAGAATATCCCACTTAAAGTCAAATTACATCAATCCTAGGATTAGAATCTGGGTTTATTGTAAGTGGTGCCCGACCACTTTTAATTTATTTGAATCTCGGGTTGTAATAAAAGGGCATTTTGCATATGGATATTATGTTATGGAAAATAATTTGATTAATTGATATATTTGATTTATTTTGATCGTGATTAGGACTTCCTATATTTTCTTAGTTTTTTTGGAGATTGCATGATGTTTTTATTTTAGCCTGGATATGCGAAGGATCGTGAGGGTGCATTAAAACTATTTCTACTCAAATTTAAATAAAAATTTTATGATAATATAGAAACTCTAATGATCTAAGAAGTAAGATTGGGACCGTTGGGAGTCAACATAAGCATATTATTAACTTTCTCTTTCTTGTTAAGCGCATCCCTGCCTGCGAGTTCTAATAGACCACCTGGTCTTTGAGCGTGTAATCTATCAAGAGGTTGTATTGCAATATCTAGGAAAAAATAATTTTTAAGCCACTTTCAAAAAAATATTTTATTTTCAGTTTATACATTTAATTGAGTCGATCAGCATGTATTATATTAAAAACTAATTAAATGAGTTTAAATTTAATTGTATCTAATTCAAGCATTTTCACCCTACATAAGTTAAGAGGCCAATTAGGAATTGCCCTAGACGTTGATTCCAATTTCCAAAAACTTTAAATAGCAACCCAATCTGATTGATGGTTAATTGACTCTCCAATCCAGGACGGGGTAAGTCCTGGTATTTCACTGCATTAGCTAGGTTTGGGCTATAGTGATGAAGTGTCTTATTTAGATTTAGGATCTGGGAAAGATTCTGAATCATAAGACCCCAACCTCTGGGAATATAATCTCAAATTTTTAATAAAATACTCAACTCAAATTAAAGATCATCTCAATCTAAACATTAAAGCCCAACACTTATCTTAAGTTGGGGCACTTCTGAATTATTTCAGAATCCTAAAGTGCCTCCTACCACTCCCCTATTAACTTCATAAATAAGTGTTCAAAACTTTATCGAATCCATGTTGAAACTCCAAAATCACCCTTTTTGATATCACTCCTAAAAAATCTCCAAATAGAATTTCTGTCATTATTTTAATCAAGAGTATTTGAAAGAAATTCCATCTCCCTTCAATATAATTAACTATAAGGGCTTGTGCTCGTAGGAGATTTAGAACCCGCATCTATTTTTTAAAAATTAATTTTTAAAACTCAACTAATTTTCTTTTGGAAAATTAAATCAACAACGATCATTATCATCATATTTAAATGATCGATTAGCAAATAATATTTTCTTTCCTTTGGAAGATATATCATTTCTTATCAATACTCTGAATATAAAATTAATGATCTCCCATCCAGATTATTATAGTCAATTACTTGATAGAACACCATTTTAACCCTTTGAGATTATATGTCGTCCTTCCTTGAATTTGACTACTATAACCCGGATGAAGTTTTTAATTTCATTATCGGAACCCATTAAGGAATAATATCTTCACTTCCCAAGGCGATATATTATTCATAATGATGTATTCAAATTTGAGATTGAAATTTCAAATATTAAATTTTCCAAAGAAGACTAACATTTTTTAAACTCAACACTTTCCAACCAAAACTCGGCTGAGGAATGAGGATGTCTAAGTCACTTGTACAAAAGGTGTAGAGCAAGATGATACTAGAAGGGCTGCTGGTGAGTATCTTTGGGAGAGATCTCATAATAGGACACAAACCCATTATGACTGAGACTATGAAGAAGAAGTTTATTGTTCTTCAAATTTTTAATTTTACATCTATGAGGATGAAACAAGAAAAAATGTTTTTGTTAAAGGTAAGTTGTTGAACACAATATTTTGTGTGACATGAGTAACATGATAAAGGTTTGAGCAATAAATTATGAGAGGGCATAAGGAGGAGGCCTTGATCAGAAGCAGCAATTGGTAAAGTCAATCCATTACTAACTGAAATATGTTGACTACCATCGTATAATTAAGGAGTTTACATGTTTGAAAGTTCAAAAGTTAGATGTGAAGAAGAACCAATATCAAGAAACTAGTTAGAAACAGAAGACTGACAAGTGATAACAAGAGCAATGTGATCAGTTGTGTATGGTTGGAAGGAAACATCAGCTTGAACTAACATGTGGATGTAGAATGTACATGCTTCAGATATATTTGACATTCAATGGACTAATCCTACTTCAACCACCACAAGCAATTATAGCCCAACCTCTATGAGTATCTGATCTATCCTTTCAATAAGAAGAATATGAGATGTGGCTTCTATCTAACCCTCTATAAGTATTGAGAGCAACTTGAGAATCTAAAAATTTAGAGAGAAGAGTTTCATGCATAGCCTTAACTGCTAAGTTGATCTCTTCACTGCATAAAAGATAATATAAGTCATCTAAGATGATTGTTGATACATTAGTGTAAATTATAGTTTTGAAGAAAAGATATGAAGATGCTGATGTCTACTAGAGGGGATGATTTCACTATTGTGGAGAAACGAATAGGAATACTATTGGCTCTCTCTTCTATGCATTACAATAGTCCTTACATTGTTGGCATGTAAGCCATGACCTAATCGTCCATGTTCCCATATCTCAACCACCCATGCTCCCATATCTCAAAACTGCTCCTCATAACAAAATCGAAGGCCCATGCATACTGCAAGCATGCACACATAGAAACAAAAAAAAAAAAAATTTGTGACTTATCTTCTCTCTCGCTCTCTGTTTGCATGCCCAAAGAAGCTTCTGTCGAATACCTCCTTCCTCCATTCGTCCACACTAGAAGCCAAACCCACACAATCGACCACCTCTTCTGACACCCTCCGTCGAGCTAGCCAAGCTATTGACCCAACCACTTCGGCCTGACTTTCCACTAACCAAGGACCTACCAGCTTTTCGCCTCTATCTCTGACAAACTCTGGCCTGTCCCACCACCGACGAAGCTGTCATGCACTAGCCTTTAGCTACATGCTCCCGTTAGGCTCCGTCTGCCCTCTCTCCATCTTTTATATATATATATATATATGAGGATTTTCAATAGGTACCACAGCAAAAGATTTTAAAAAAGTCCCGGGGTTGATTAGGTCCCCTAAAGCCCTTGGTCGTCGATTTGATCTAACCTAGTGCATTGAAGACTTTAAGGCTATTTTTGTGGTCAATTTGCTCCCTCATACTCCTCGTTGTTGATATGATCTGGTCAAGTAAAGCCAAAAGGGTAAGTGTCCTCCCTAACCTCTCCTCGTGGGGAAGGGGTGCTAAAAGACTGCTGGATTTTTAAGGGGAATAAAAATATTTTTAAAAATAAAATTAAATCACTTAATCAACATGTTACGCACAATAAGAATCATCAGAAACCAATTCTAGGACCTAACAACATCCTGAAGCCCTTGGTCGTCGATTATCTTTCTAGCTGGGCGGGTTTGAAAGGGCAAGTTCCCTCTCTACCTCCCGTAGCGGGGAGAAGATGTCAAGAGATTGTCGAAATCAAAATTAACAAAGAACCCTCACACAATTAATTTGTCACTTTAAATTAATTTTAAAAAAATATATATTAAAGTGTAGGGCCTACTCAACCCTCTGATAATTAAAAGGTGATGTTATTTTTATTCAATCTCAAAGGGTATAAATTTGCTGGCTTAAAATACATTTCCATAAATGACTAGATGATGAGTACTACTATGAACCAATCAATTTTGAAACCAATAAGATTGATGCACAATCATATTATGAATCTCTTATATTGGAAGGGATCAGTAATATTACCAAATATCATTGGTTACAAAAAACAATTGGAAGGCAATTAGTATTTAATTTATCTCATATGAATTTATCAAGAATTAATTTATGGAGACTCTTAATTATTTCCCAAATTAACTATTCTGATGACTACATGTGAATATTGAATAGTAAGGACCAGGTTATTAAATCATGGGACACTAGAAAGATGCCTTTTGGACCTAAACACTCCATGTATAGGATATCTAATTAGGAATTTAAATGGTTGGATTACCTATCTAAGCTATCCATATGATTGGTCAGTGGAAATAATACCAAAGCCATTCAATTTTATATAGTATAACCCATTTATATTTCTCACCATCACATGGGTGTAGTATCCATGTTCAAATAAAATTTAGAGCTATAAAGGATGGGAAATATATTTTTCATATTCCAAATTCATAAAACATACACAACAAAACATTTGACATTTAAGTTTCATTTGATGTCCTACAACAAAGAATTGCTCTAGGTTCCCTGATGAAAGTTCTTTGGCAAATCGTTTTCTATGTGGAGATCGGCTTAGATCCTCTTTCTATAAATGGACATGTATCAAGACTTAGCATCTCTCATGGTCTATGCAGAACTGAACAAGGTCCTCCAAATCTTATAGTTCTTCAGATCGGCTTAGCCATCCATGCATGTGAAGAGAACACCACTGAATTCACAACATAAATGTACAAGCAGACAGAAGACTATATCCCTTCAATAATACAAAAAATATAATTAAAAATAACTTCCTCCATGTGCTCTGACAAATACAATAAATTTTTAAATGCCAATATCTGATAATGCTCCCTGGGACAAATATTTCAAGCTTTATCCTCCTCCTTGAAAGGACTGGAGTCAACATAACTTGAATCATAAAAAGCCTTTCAAATTCGTATAAAAATAAAAGGGGTTTTTAATGTCACCCTGATGATGGTCATGTTGACATAAAATCTCAACCAAAGGGGTTAGATCTTAAAATCAATAAAAGATTAAATTCTTAAAATGAAATATATCACTTAAAAACTTAAAACTAAAATGCATCCACCTCTCACAACCGTTTGTTGGGGGTAATAAATTTAAAATTAATCTTAGCTCACAAAAAGAGAATGTCGTGTCGGGTATATCACTAAGATTCATCCTCAAATAGTCTCTTACCAAAAGAGACGTGGCATATGCCCTTTGATTGGGTGGTTTTGCCATAAAATGGCACCATTATATTATAATCATAGATAAAGCCCATATGTTCCCTAACAGTGCCTATAGTAATGAATCATAGGGTATATTCGATATGCATAAATCCCTCTATCAATGAAGGTGCATTCAGATCTATCCCCTTAGAAAAATATCAATGCAGGTCTACAAGGTATTCTTGGACGAAGCAACCCATGGTTGTCGCTAAGGTACCTTCTGTCAGGTTGGGCCAACTTCCTCCTCTGAATAAGTAGATCATGGACCATGATAATACGGGATGATGGAACCATGGGATCTTTATCAGGCAAGTCTTCATTCCCCCCATCGCCTATTTTAAGTGTATGTTGATAAATTTTAAGTCTCAAACTACAAAATTCATATCTAAAAGTCAAACCCTAAAATTGTTGCTATTATACGTTGGACTTACAACCTATGCGGCCTCTTCAATAAGTAGCCTTAATCAAAAGTTCTCTCTCAGTAATAAACTATAAGAGCTTGCGCCTATAGGACACCAGAACTCATATCATAAAGTCCTCATAAGATGAGGTTGAAATCTCTGGGTAGTTATGTCTTATCTAAAACCCAATCTGCATTTTGAAAAATCACCTGGAACTTAAGCTCATTAAAACTCTCTACCGTCAATTACGAAAAGAAAAGAGACGGTGCGGAGAGGCTGTGCACAATGAAATTTTTGGAGCCCACATACACCACTATTTATAGTTTTCAAATAATTCTACAAAGAGAACTTTAATAAATGGTATAATATGGAAAAATCTAATATTGCAAATTAGATCTTCCAATCATGCTAATTAATCTTCCAATTTATGTAATAATCAGACCCTCTAATTAATACATTAATTAGCTCAACAAAGCTTTCCTAATCAATATTAAATTCAATATAAAAAGGTTTCTATAACATAGATTATATAGAATCTAATGGTTACGAATAGTGAAACTTGTTACAGGTGAGAGGTGGCATTGGGATGCTAAGTGGGCTAGGGTTTTCTTCTCCCCTTGCCTTCTACTGATCCCTCTCATCATTCTCCTCCTCCGGCAATGTCAGAGGACTTTTTCTCTTCCTCTTCCATGGATGCTTCCCTACTATCTTCTGATTTTCCATCGCTCGGTCCGTCTCATGGCGGGATGGAGAGCTCTCTCTCGAAAAATTGGAATCAGGTGTTTGCTTCTGACAAAAACTCTCCAAAATCCCTAAACTTTTCACATCATCCACCAGAACCGGATATTATCCCTTTCTCGTGTGATAAGTTGAACAAGGGTGGTGAAGAATGGAATTTATTTCTGGTTGGGTACTCGATCAGACACAGACCTTTCTACGAGGCACTACTGGGAGCCATCAAAAATACTTGGAGCTTGAAAGGTTCGGTACAGCTTCTATCATTAAATGACAGATTTTTTCTTCTTCAGTTCTCTTGTCATGAGGATTTTGACATGGTTTAGTCGAGAGGTGTATGGTTCCTGCTGGGGAAACCATTTGTGCTTCAAATATGGCATTCGAAGTTTAAACCCAAGAGGGAGGATTTCACTCTGTTCCCATTTGGGTGAAAATCCATGATCTTCCTCTTGCATGTTGGAACTCAGAGGGTATGTCATGGATAGCTAGCAAGATTGGAGTTCCGGTAGCTGCTGATAAACTTACAAAACAAAAGACTAGGCTCACCTATGCCAGGATTTGTGTTCTTGTTGATAATACTGCCACATATCTGGAGGAGATTTTGTTTCTTTGGATGGAGATGCGGTAAGCTTGAAAGTGCAATATGAATGGCATCTATTTCCCTGTCAGCACTGTAAGTCTTTAATGCATTTTTCATCTTCTTGTCAGTCAAAGCCCCATTCTACCTCTAATGATCAAGTTAAGGAAGTGGTTGATAATCGAGGCAGGAGCTACAGTAGGAAGCCTCGAAACCGAACTAAATCTAGAGCCAAGAATTTTTCTAAACCACATGCTGCTATTGTTGTGCAAACCGAATCCCCAAAAAATAATTTTGACACCACTTCTCAAACCATTACTACCACCACTAATGCTATTGGGCAACCCCTACATTATCAGCCACATTTGCCTTCACCACAAAACCCCCCTCACAAACTGGAATATCTGTAGGTGATCTCCCTTTGAATGTTTTACCACTTAGTGGTGATGTGATCGTTCCAGGCATTCCCAATTTAAATTCTCCAAATAAGGCAGTCTCTTCCTCATCTACCACTCTGCACACCCAATCTTCATCTTTGTATAAGGATATCATTTCACCTAATAAGTTTGATGCTTTAACTATAGAGGAAGATCAATGTCATCAGAATGATGTCTCAGGGGGCACTAAGGGTCAGGGGAATAATCACAAGGCTTTGGATAAGATTAAACCGTAGCCATCCAGTGTTGCCTCTAAAAAACCTGTAAGGGGGAAGCAGGCCAAAAAACCTCAGGCCCATCTGAACGTTTAATGTTTTTTCCACCCATGGCGGTGTGGAATATTAGGGGTTGAATCACCCTGATAAAGTTTTGTGCTGTAAGTGTCTTATAGAGTTTTTCAAGTTAAACTTCGTTTGCATTTTGGAGAATAGGATCAATGTTCAATCTTTACATGATCCGTTTTTTGATTCCTCTCATTCCCTCTTTGTGAATGAAGCTAGCTATCACAATTTTTCTCTATCTTCCTCGGGGCAGATTTGGATTAAGTGGAATGCTTCTAAACTCAATTTTAAGCCAACATTTATCTCCTCCCAATTGATTTATGGGACTATTTTGGTTGCTAATCACCCTCTCTTTCAGCTCTTTGATATATATGCCTCTATCAATAGTCTTGATCGCAAGGAGTTATGGGATTCTATTATTTAGACGGCTCCTGCTAGTGACTTTCCTTGGGCCCTCATTGGAGATTTCAACTGATGTCGATATGCTTCAGAAAAACTGGGGGTACCTCTATTACTCAATATGCTTTGTTAGACTTTAACAATATGATTTTCAGTAATAGCCTTGTGGATTTATACTCTGTTGGTTATAAATATACATGGTATAATCAACATATTGATAATTCTATTCACATAAAACTTGACAGAGTTCTTGTGAATGAGGGTTGGTTGAATGTTTTCACTAAATCTTATTGCTCCTTTCAAAGCCCCTCATGTTATGATCACTGCCCTATTATTTTACACTCTGGAATGACTTTCCAGGTGCATCATAGGTTTCTTTTTAAAAATTATTGGACAAAATTTGACAAATATTGGGTTCATCTTTATGAGGTTTTTTCTAAACCTAGCAATGGGAATCCTATATCTCACTTTTGTAACTCCTTGAGACAGTTAAAGTGTGACATTAAAAAAGAGTTATGGGCCTCCTCTACTTGCATCAATAGGCATTTGGATGCTTTGCATAATAATCAAATGGTCTTGATGAAGAAGTTACATGATGATACTAATAATTCTATTTTAAATCTATCTTTCAAGGAGAACAATGCTGATTTAGCTAAATTTACTTCTATGCAAGCTTCTTGGATAATTTAGAGAGCTAAGGTTAATTGGCTTAGACATGGGGAGGATGACCTCAAATTCCTTTATGCTAAAATTAGGACTAAAAGGGGCTGTTCCAAATCGGTTGTTAACTTGCTTGCTAGCAATCCATCTTCTACTAGATCTGAAGTGGTTTCTTCCATCATTCAGTATTTTCAAGAACTTTATAATCCCACTCCCCCTCCTAATTTGGCTCTGGAGATTTTTCCTGTTGGTATTATGTTACCTGATAGCTATGCTAATCATTTTACCTCTTTTGTTATGGATGATGATATTAAAAATGCAATTTTTATGGGATCTTCTAACTCTTCTCCTAGTCCGGATGGGTTTAATTTTCTTTTATACAAATCTGGGTGGCACATTATTGGTCCCTCTATTTGTATGACCATCAGATCTTTCTACCAAAAAGGTTACTTGCCGAATGGGGTTAAAGCCACTGCTCTCGCTATTATTCCTAAGCACAAGAATGCTACTGCTATTTCTGATCATAGACATATAGCCCTTTGTAATGCTCTGTACAAAATAATTGCAAAGGTGATTGCAAAAAGGCTAAAACCAGTTATGAGCTTGATTGTCAAGGATAATTAAGCGGGGTTTGTTAAGTCAAGAGTTTCTACTAATAATATTTTGCTTGCTAGTTATATTCTCTCCTCCACTGGGAAGAGAAGGGGAGGTAATATTTTTTGTGCTAAACTTGATGTCAGGAAAGCTTTTAACTCTGTGTCTCGGGAATTCTTGTTAGCTAGGCTTTACATAAAGGTTTTCCTAATATTTTTGTCAGCTGGATAAAAGTCTGTATATCTGATGTTAATTTTTCAATTATGCTAAATGGTGCTCTAGAGGGGTATTTTTCTATGTCTACTGGGCTAAGACAAAGTTGCCCTCTTAGCCCATATCTCTTCTGTCTGGTGATGGATGTTTTTTCTAATCTCCTTGAGGGGGGAGGTTTTAAAGGTATTTCTTTAGACAACTACACTCTTACTCATTTGCGTTATGCGGATGATGTGTTGATTTTTGGGGAGGCCACCTTAGAGAATTGTAACAAGTTGGCTATCATTTTAAGGGATTTTGCTAATGCCACGGGACTTCATATTAATTATGACAAAAGTGCTATTATGTTTCCTAAGAATCAGAGAAATATTCAAGAAATATGTCAAGCTCTCTCTATACACAACATTGTTACCAAAATTATATATCTTGGCATTCATCTTTCTTTCTACAAACTTAAAATTGAAGATTATTTGTCACTTATGGATAGTATCAACAAGAAGATGAATGGTTGGAAGGCTAACTTGTTGTCTTTTGCTGGTAGATTACAATACATCAAATTCACCATTCAGAACAAAATTGCTTATTGGATTCGGGGCTCCATTTTGCCAAAAATAGTGTATAAATTTATCAAAAAAATCATCTCTAGGTTTATGTTTTTTAAGGGATTCTCAAACCTCTAAAAGTTGCACCTGGTTTCATAGGATAAAGTTTGTGTGCCTAAGCACAAAGGTGGGTTGGGCATTCCTTCTATTAATGCTCTACAATATGCTTATAATTATTCTGTTATTTTCAGAATATACAACTGTCCCTCCCCTCTATCTTCTTGGCTTCTTAACAAATACAGATCTCCTTGGAGACCTCCACCAGCCTCTGCATCTAAACTCTGGAAATCCATATGTAATACTGTTGTAGAAGTTAAAATCTGCTTTCAATTTAAAATCACTCAAAATGCCCTTTTCTCTCTGAAATGGGATCACTAGTTTTACAATTTTACCTTAAGCGATTACTTAGGGGGAGCTTCACTTGAGGACCTTCTAGATTTCTATTTGACTGACCTTATCTCTGAGTCTCACTAGGTATTTCCTAAAAACATTCTTATGCATTTGAGAAATCTAATTAGGGATTTTAAGGATATTGGTGGTGCTGGCCCCTGTCTGCTTCGGAAAAACCGGAATAACTATAAATTCAATAGCTTTATTGAGGAATTTTATTCTCAGATACCGAGTTGCAATTGGCATAAAATGGTTTGGCCCAAAAGAAACATTATTAAGCACTCTATTTTTGTTTGGCTGGCATTAGTCGGAGGCTTAAAGACTGTGGATGCTCTTCAAATTAGAAATATTCAGGTTCCGGTCACTTGCAGCTTATGTTATTCGTATAATGAATTTGTCACTCACTTGTTTTTTGAATGCTCATACTCTTTCTCTATTATATTCGCTCTGATTCCTGGAATGCAAAGTTTTCTCCATAGGCCCACAGTCTTGCAGGTTTTTGAGTGGTTGAAAGGAGAACATAAAGGAAATACTGAGGTTAAAAATATTTATAAGGTCTTGATTTGCTGTGTTATTTATCACATAGGGAAAGAGAGAAATAGTAGAATGTTTGGGAATAACATCAAATGCTTTTCTACCTTGCTGATCAACATTAAAAGAAATATGTTTGAGAAGGTATCAAAATGGAAGAACTCGTTGGATTTGCTGGGAAGATTATAAAGAGACTGGCTGTTGCTTTTCGGGTCGCTGCATTATCGAGAGGTTTTATGTCCCTTCGTCACAATATTACACCTGCAGTTTTTTGCCTAGCCTGGACAATGATGAAGCTCCTCATGCAGGCCCCTTGGATGGTCTTCGGGCAACCAGGGACTAGTGACCGATCTGATCTTTTTGTTGATATATTTGAGTCCAGGTTTTTGGGTTGGGGAGCATTCTCTGTTTCCAGTTTTCTTCTTGCAGAATGTGCAAAGTTAATGAAAATCAGATTAACTTTATTAAATTTGTTAGCCAATTACATCATGCTGAGCTAATTATCATCTAATCATTGGAGGAGTTAATTATACATAAGAAAATAATAGCCAAATATTTTTAAGCAATAAGTGGCTAGATTTAAAGACAGACATTTATCTAATATCACAAACAACCATTTATAAATTTTAAAATATAAAATTAGAACTAATTAAAGGGTTAAAAATTTTATAAAAGTTAATACAATTGTTTATACAAATACCTATTTAAAATCAATCATTAAGATGAAGCGGGTCTGCCTGAAGACTCTGCATGAAATACATGCTTTCCACATTCAGGAAAATACAAATTAACTTTCTTTCAGCAAAAAAAATTTTTTATTTTAGGCTTAATTTGGGATAGCTTTTATTTTTGCATTTTAAAATAGCTTATATATAATATAATATATATATATATATATATATATATATATATATATATATTTATATATTTGGACTAAGGCTTTGTTTGGGACGGTTTTCTTACTGCTTCTTAAAGCATCTTAAAATTTTTGTACTAAAAAGATGTTTTAAGAAGTAATAAGAAAGCCATCACAAACAAAAAGACGGCTTTTTTCTACTTCTTAAAACTTTTAATTTTTGTACTAAATAAAAGTTTTAAGAAGCAGTAAAAATAGCCGTTCCAAACGAAGCCTAAAAATTTTCATTCTAAAAAGTTGTTTTAGAAAGCAATAATAAAATTATCTCAAACGAAGTCTTAATATATAAATATGGCATTAAGTAAATAGGTAACAAGCAATTGACTTATAAATTATCAGTAACAACAACTACTTCAGGGCAGGGGATTCAAACCAACCTTTGTTTGGATTCCTTACTGATTGCCCCCTCTATTTTTTTCTTCAACAGGAAGAATGAACTGCCTCGCTACTTTTAATGGCTTCTTCCTGCCACTAAAAATACAGCACAGCACTCAGCCTTTCTCATCAACTCCATTCCTTCACCTTCGCAAGAAGTGTTTCTCTGTTGCTTCAAACTCTTCCACTTCCCTTCGAAGAAGAACAAATTATCAGCCGAGCTCATGGGATGACACTCAAATACAGTCTCTGAATACTTCTTCTTTCACTGTAATATACATTAATATTGTTCAGATCTCTTTTTTTTCTTGTTTTTATTATATATCAAATGTTTCTACACAGGGAGATGTGCTTGAAAAGAGAAGAGAGAAGCTGAAGGAGGATGTGAAGCTTCTTATTAAGGAGAAGAGTTTTGCTGATCAGCTGGAGCTTTTTGATTCACTACAAAAGCTTGGGGTTGCTTATCACTTTGAAGAGGAGATCAAATATTTGTTAAATTTGATGAAATTTTCAGAAGAGAAGTTAAGAATGGAATTCAATGAGGACATTCATGTCATGGCCTTGTATTTTAGGCTTTCAAGGGAGCATGGCTTTGAGGTCTCCAAAGGTAATCAACTATACTAAACAAAACTAATTTTCAAACATTTATTAGATATCAACTGCTACTTGCAAAAACCATCCTGCTGGTACCCTGATATTTTTTGTATTAGAAATCGGTTAATTTTGTCACACAAATTTATAAAATCAGTAAATATTAAAGATATTTTTATAGAAATTTTATGATGTATTCTTGTAGGCATTAATAAAACAGCATATTTATATAAATATCATTTAAAACTATGATATTTATATATCTAACACTCAAAATTTTATATCTACTTAGATAATATTCAATTACTTAAATAATATTAAAAATAGAACCTTTGTCACCCTCCCCTTTAACTCTACTCTTCACAAGGCCATTACAACCACAACAAACTCCTCGTCTAACTCACATGTGGTTAGCTCATAGATGTCCTTCATTCACTGGTCATTGGAACTTCCTCTCTTCGTGTCTCAAATTTCTCGCCACTTCATCGAGAGGAATTCAAACACCGATGGTCAGTCACCAGAACATCCAAAGGCCAATCAAGACATATCAGGTCATTCAATACACAATGTCCGATGACCGCATATAAGAATTTCGCCCCATTGGTACCCTGACTTATTCACACATAACTTTATATAAATTATTCATGCTTAATAATTCAGCCAATCAACTGTAGTATTTAAAAATAAGTTTGATAGAAGCTACACGCAACTGACAGAAGAATCATTATTATCAAGAGCCCATCATAAGCCAAAAATAATGAATATATATTCCCATATCCCATAAAAATCCAAAACACATCCTGAAGAAGCCACGTCATTGGGCCAGATGTCTTCTCAAATTTTATTTTTATTTTTTTATTATCATGCAAAAACTTGGTAAGAATGATCAACTCGCAAATTAAATAGGGCTTAATTTTCCTTTAAATGTTGTGACTTGGCAACGGCTGAAATAAACCCAGTCGAGCCGAGCTCAAGCTCGTTTACCAAAACCTCAAGCTCGGTAAGAATCGAGCTTTTAGAGTCTTTGTTCGAGTTCGTGCTCGTTTAAAAAGCTCCTGCTCAAGCTTGACTCGTTTTGGAGTTTGAGCTTGATAAATTTTGGCTTATCGAGCCTCATTTAACAAGCCGGTCATTTGGCTCATTTAGTGAAAAATAAATACAAAAATTTTCCAGTACCAAAGCAACCTTTGTTCCACATATCTTTTGTTTTATATAGCAATAGAAAACAAATCCAAGGGGTGTGGGACTCTTTGTAGAGAGAGAAGACGGTGGGAGGGCAGAAACAAAGGAGGGAGAGAGGAGGACGGGTCCGACGGGAAATTTATAAAATAGAATTTTTATATATTTTTTTTTAATTTGTTATATAATTTGTTAATAGGTTAAATACTTTGTTAATTTGTTTATATTATTTTTAATCCAAGCTTCTTAGTCCAGCTCTAATCAAGCTTCATAATGAGCTTGTTCATGAGCTAGCTCTAAACGATGTTGTTTGTGAGCATAAATGAGCCGAAAGCCAAGTTGTTCAAACTCGTTTATTTAGCTATCGAGTATTTATCAAAAGTGTTCAAGTTCGTTCATTTACCTATCAAATGAATATAAACGAGCTCTTATCGAGCTGAGCCATGAGTAGCTCATCTAACGTTCGGTTCATTTGCTGTCATACTTGGCATGATTATATTTGCCTTTATTTTTCTTATAAATACTAATTTGTTAATTATGCATAAAATTTTGTACTATTGTATAGATTTATTGGTTAAAAACTACAAAGATGAGAATGGGTGCTTCAAGCCTTCTGTATTCCATAATATCAAAGGAATATTAAGCCTCTATGAGGCTTCATTTCTTGCTAAGGATGGAGAAGATGAAATAGATGATGCTAAGGAATTTGCTCGGAAACATCTCAATGATTTTATGAGATTAAATTTGTCAGCAAATCCATTACTAGCACAACATATAACCACAGCTTTGGAGCTTCCTTTGCACCATAGAATTCTAAAGTTCCAAGCTCAAATGTTCATCGAGCACTCTCATCACATCAAAGAGATTAATGTGGACCCAATTGTGCTTGAATTGGGTCAATTGGACTTCAACATGACTCAAAACATCTACAAGAGGGAGCTCAAGGAGATTTCAATGTATGTATTGTTAGAAATCGTAAAAGAGTAGCTAAATTTTCGTTTGACTGAATTATAATATTGGTACAAATATATCTATATAAAGGCAAGACAAAAGTGCAATATATATAAAATATAATAAAGGATAATATTCTCAATAATGATTATATATTAAAATATTAATTGCAATAGATTATATCATATTAGAAATTATAAAAGGCTAATCTTAATTTGCTTAATTTAATTATAATGCTAGTACAAACATATCTATATAGAAGCAATGCAAGAAAGTAATAAAAAAAAATAATGAACAATAAATTCCTTAATAATAAAAAATATTATAATAATAACTTTTAGTCTATTGTATATTTCTCCTATAGATTCAAGTCATATTTGATAATATAATATGACAAATAACTATCACAAATATAGCTTGTTATTCTTTTTTTTTTTTTATGAGAAATTAAGCTTTATATTTTCAAAGATCATTAATATTTTGAGAAGCACATATTGATATGTTGTTATAATGTTCTAGGTGGTGGATAAAAATAAGTAATGTATTCGGTGGTAAGTTAAATTTTGCAAGAGAATGGCCAATGGAGAGCTACTTCCTAGCTATTGGTATGGTTGTCGAACCTCAGTTCTCAACATGCAGAAAAGAACTTGCTAAAGCGTTATGCTTTATAAATGTTATAGATGATATCTATGACATCTATGGTTTGTTGGACGAGCTTCAGCTCTTTACTGATGTTGTTGATAGGTGCAAAATTAAGAAAAATTTTTAATTGCAAGCAGTTTGTATGCAAGTTATTTAATAACTAATTAATGGTTTAATTTAGCTTCAATTGATTACATAGGTGGGACTTTGCTACAAGCAAACCACTTCCAGAATACATGAAGATATGCCTTTCAGAATTATTCAATACAGTGAATAGCTTAGCATGCAAAATCATGGAAGAGAAGGGGTTGGATATTCTCCCATATCTTAAAAGAGCGGTAAAGTAACTGCAACTTTTTAATATACCCAAAAAAATTTCTAGTTATAATGTTGTCTAAAATGCCTAAAAGTATGTTATTTTATTTCAGTGGTTAGATTTATGTGAAGCATATATGGTAGAGGCAAGATGGTATTACATTGGATATAGCCCTACATTTGAAGAATATTTAGATAATGCATGGATTTCAGTTTCAGCCCCTTTACTCTCGGTTATGGCACTTTGTCTAAGTGAGAACTTAACAAATTGTTCACTCGAAAGCTTCGACTTCTATCCAAGCATCATCCGCCAATCATCTATTATTTTTCGGCTTTACAATGATTTAGGAACATCAAAGGTAATTACACTTTAAATTGAAAATAAAAAATTCAATAAGTATACATTGCTTGATGAAGCTAATTTTATTACAAATATTCTTAATTTCATGGGTCATGTGTTATCCATTAATACATCTAAATTATTTGACAAAATAATTAAATTTAAAAGATAAATATAGCTAAATAATCAAACATTCACACATATAATATAGCTAAACTATTTGTTTAATAGTTTAGTTATATTATCTAAAAATGTACGTAGTTGTATTTGTCTTTTAAGTTCAGTTGCATTGAGTGATATTACATGATACATTAAATCAATAGTACATATAATAAAGTTTATCTCATTCAAATATAAAATATATTTGGATTTTTTTTTCTTTCAAGATTTAAATAAAGAATATATTACATGTTTAATTAATAATGATGAACAAAAATCTATTTGTGCATGTTTGTAGGGTGAGCTGCAAAGGGGAGATGTTTCAAAATCTATCCAATGTTACATGAAAGAGAAACATGTTTCAGAATTGGAGGCACAAGAGTTTATAAGGAATATTATAAATAAATACTGGAAAGAATTGAATAGAGAATGGATCAAAGGCTTAAGCCATGAAGAAACATTCAAAAGGGTTGCAATAAACTTGCCACGAGCTGCTCACCTTTTTTATCTACAGTCAAATGGTGGGAATATTGGTGAGCTTAACATAGACAAAATGAAGGACAATGTCATCTCACTTCTCCTTAAACCCATTACATTCAACGAAGGTGATTAACGGTCAATTGAATTGGTAGGTGGCTTGTACATGAATATGATGAGATAATATCATACTTATATTTTGTCTATTTACTAACTTCTTGTAATTTTTTCTTTGTTCGTATTATTTACTCTACAATACTAATTGACATAATTTGCAAAGATTTTCAAGTTAAACATCTAACATGAGAAACGTTTTTGTACTGATTAAATATTTTCTCCATCTCCCACAGCTTCATGTGCATCCTAAAAAAGCTTTAGCATAAGCAGGGAGTTATTCTAACAAATGCACAACAATTTTATGGAATTACTAGAGTTTAGAAAGGTTTAAAAAAAAAAATCAAACTACCATGTTTTAAACTTCTTGCAAAATATTTTGCTTACTTATGTTATTATATTTGTATTTTGTTCATACTATGTTGTTCATAAAGAAGGGTTATTTTTTATTCTAATGTTAGAATATGAACCATGAAAAGTAAGGAATGCAAACAAGCTCATTTATAGTCCACCTATGCGTGCTAGTTAACATAATAAAGTAAAGCAAGAACTCAATAGGTCAAGGCCAACCATGGGAAGTTTAAATGACATTTATCCACATTCAAATGATCAATTCAAAGATTCATGTATTAATTTATTCATGTGCCTCTAAAAGTCACAAGTGTGTGTGCATATGGAATAAATTCACATGTTTCCTGCATATGAAAGAATTATTCATTTCACGTAGTTTATAAAGAAGGGCTTTTTAAATGTAAGAATATGAGGAGCAACAATATTGCAATATGCAATTATTAATCATATAAAGGTTAACATGCAAGATAGCCGACATATTCAATCAAATTAAAATGTCAAAAGGTCAAGGCCAATCATGGTAAGATCAAATTCTAATATTCATGCATCAAACTATATCCCCTTCTTTTATTGACCCATAATGTCTTTCATAATGATATCCAATATTTGCCTCCTTTTTTTCATGTGGGTTAGTCTACTTCAATATTGTCATATATTATTTCGGATAAATTGATAGCTTCCTCTCATCTTTCACTTATTACTAAACTTTTAGGTGCAGGGCCAACTTTGCAAGCAATTATAATTGCTTTAAGGGTATGTTGTTATTACGGTAGGATTTATATTTCTCTTCTTAATCATAAGAATGGATTGATGAAGTTTGATACCGTGGAAGACTATATAGCTATGTTCTTATCTAGGATTTTGAATATTAAGGATTCCCTTATGAAGATTAGTAAATGATCTCCACATTTACCTTTTTTTTATCTTTGAAATTTCAATTGCTCAAATATAGATGTATTTTCAACACCTTAGAACCCACCTTTTTTATGATGTTTTTTTTAGCCTATGTTATTAATATGGTAAACTTCTCCACACTAATATTCCTATTGTTTCTCTATCCATCCATTACTAGAATTTTGGTTAGAGTAAATGCAATTCAATAATTCCTATAATTATATAATAACATTGGGGAAGTTTCCCAAGTTCTTTAATCATTACTACTTATTTAGACTTGAGGATTCCTTATGCTACAAATTAATATTCACAAGAATAGCTCTATCAATAGCATTGATACCCTATCATTAGTAGATTCAAATCATATCCCTAAAGTGATTCCTTTAAATATGAAATATTTTGTCTTCATCTTCTCTTTCTTCATCACCAAGTCAACCTACTATTCTTGAGGCTCAATTGACAAGTTTTATAAATCAAGACGAACAAAATAGTATTATTGTATTAATGAATTGTTTATATAAAATCTATTTCGATTTTTAGATCATGAATTAGCTATTGCTCTGATCCCAATGATTTCTTATTAGAGGTGTACTTTCATTAACTTGTCTTCCTCTAGAAAAAGCACATCATAACCTTACTAATAATCACTTAAATCCACCAATAAATAAAATTGTTATCTATCTGATATCAAGAGATAAGATAAATCATATATACCTTTATATATTATAGAATCTGATATAAATATGACGATCTCTTAGACTTTTTAGCATACTTCGTAGCATATTCATTAAATAGGTAAGGTTGAGGCAAAAACAAAAACATTAAGAGAATGCCTCATATTTTGCTAGAGCATCCCTTTCTTCTTAGAAAACAGCAACCCATTTGAATGAGAAACTAACTTAGATTAATGCTTTCATATCATCCATTTGAATGAGAAACTAACTTAGATTAATGCTTTCATATCATGTTTGGATGGAGCTTTTTATCTTTCTATATTTTGTTTTGATTTTATTATCCTTTACTTTCTTTCTTTTTTTCTTTGCGACAAACTCTCCTTTTGTATTTTTTTTTTTTTTTTCGGTGATGAAAATCTTATTTTACTTAAAAAATAATAATAATCCATCAATTTAATCTTCACAACCTCCAATCCACTTGGCCTCCACTTAAGGCTTGCTTGGCAAACAAAGTATCTCTCATCCAATTTTAAAAGTCCATCTCTTATTCTCTTTCATCCAAAGCCAAATCCATTAACATTTATATATGTTATATACACCATACAAAAATTTCCACCTCCATCCTTCCACCAACAATCCACTGACCACTATGTTACTCTTCTAACGATTAGGCTGATTAAGTTGGAGTCTATGAATCAATCCAAGAGACTTCCGTAAAAATGAACTAAAAGGTGAAATTGAAATCAAGAGAACTTGCATACCAAAAAAAAAAACAAGTCAATAGTTGATTACAAGATGGAAGATATTGCATAAACCTTAAGAATTTTAAATAAACTTTAAAGAATTGAATATAATTTGAAATTATTTATTACTATCTACCACCATTATTGTGTTGCTTTAAATCAAGATAAATTGAAGGGAAAGTGGGATGGCCCCATTGGCCATTGAAGGGGTGGTAATGGTGGTCATTGCAATTATAAAATAGAATACCTATAAATACATAAGAAAGAAGAAGGATAATCTTCAAGAAATTTAGGATGGAATTGCCTTAAAAAAATGAAAATTCAGATGGATTTTCTCTTTGATTTAGAGCATCATGATGAGAAAATCGTGATAGATCAGCCTTTTTAAGTGTTTTGGCTTTTAGATTCTGAATCCAAAATTGTAATATCAGATTAAATTTTTAGTAAAATATTAGTTTTCTTTACTTTATGATATTGAAATATGAAAGTCTAAAAATATTTTTGAGTTTTTAAAAAGTCAGCTCCTGAAAGTTGCAACATAAAAAAATTAGGTCTCAACTACTTGAAAATCAACATAGACCTCCCTTAGGAGCTATTAACTATAATTTATTTCTCATCAATCACACATTCAGGCAAATGAAAACATTGCACTCTGTATACATAAAAACTCTGATATTTCTTCCAAACAAAATACCTCCACACTTTTATCTGTATATGTGCTAAATCTTCATATAAAACTAAGACGCTAAATTTTATACTTCTCTACCACTGCGAATATTCCACAGCGCAACACTTCTAATGATACTAGAAGAGTACTCCTTCCTAAATTATAGTCATGCCTAAAATATTGATGGAAACATCTTCCCAAAATTACAATAAAGGTAAGGAAGATTCAAAAGTCCTTTACAGGATTTGAGAGCTCATTAGGTGATGAGCCAATTAGCATTCAATAAAGACAACTAATGAGCCAACCCAAAAGCACCCCAGCTCAGTACGAGCATAGCACAAATTAGTATATGCACTCCTTAATACAAACACAAATGTGTTTCTTTTGTTAAACTTTTTTTTTCCATTCCATAACATCAGTTCTTATCTCAGGTTTTGTTTGGGACGACTTTCTTTCTAATTGTTAAAACAACTTTGTAGTAAAAAAGTTTTCCCAAACAAAACCTTAGAAGCTGATATTCCTTTACTTAAGGTTAATATTTGACCAGGCTAAACATACAAACTCATCAAACTTTCATTGCTACATGATCGAGAAGAGATTGTGATCAAGAAATTAGTTTGTCAAAAATATACAATTCCTCATGTTATAACACAGCCGATCATACTCCATATTCATTAAATCTATATTCCTCTATATAGTTTTAGAGCTTCAAATACTCAAAATATCTCTAAATTGAAGTAAAAGTACCTGTCATTCCTGTGTCTTTGGCCTGATGCACCCACAAATACGTCCTCTCTTCCTTCCTTGTCCAACTCTCCATCCTTTGATATAGTCCCTCAGTAGCACCTGAGGCGTTCGATCACCCTCTTGGGTCCTTTTGCTCTCAACCTCTTCATCAAACTTGGCAAAAAAATAATGTATCTCCTGCATTTCTAGCTCTATCTTCTCAATCTGATCCATAACTATTAGAACCTGCTCCCAAACATGCCTTTTGTCTAACCACTCTGTCTTTTCACCATTAGATGATTTCAAAGACTCTTCCAGCTTCTTCCTCAGCTTGTCCTCAGTATCAACCAGAGATAAGATTCGTTCCTCGGCTTGTTTCAGCTTAGTTTGCATGGCAGTATGTTCTGAACATTTCCGGCGATCTCGTTTGCCGGATCTCTCCACCTTTGCCCTGAGTTCATGTGCAGTTGTTTTGAGAGCAGAGAGCTTCTCGGCACCCGTTGAAAGCCTTTCGATGACGCTTCTGTTCCACTCTACTCTGGACTTCTTCATCTCTGCAGACATCTCAAGTTTGTCAACACCTACCTCTTTCTCAGCAACTATTTCGGATGAATGCTCCTCACACCTGAAATCCTGCACTCCCTCTATGCCATGGCCATTAGAAACTGAATTGCTGTAGTCTCTCTCAGCAGTTTCCCATAATTTAAGCATCTGGTCCTCAGATTCAGCGCTTTGGATCCTGCTCAGCACAAGGGAATTTGAAACTTGATCAAGCTCAATATCTTTCATCAGCTGCCCATCCTTTCCCCCGGAGGTTTCCTTCCCTTGCTTCAGCTGCTTATCAGAAGCCACCAGTTTTAACTCTTCAATTTCTCTTCTGGCAGACTCAAGGTTAGAAGCATATAGAAGCCTTTCATGTTTTAGCTGATTATTGATATGTAGCATCAACTTCTCCAGTCCTTCAATTTTAGAAACTAAGTTCTGCAGATCCAAGGCTCCTGCAATGGTGCCAAATTCACCTATACTTGTTTCATTACTCTTCTCCACCTGAGTATCAGTTAAAGGAATATCCTGAAGAAAGCAAGGTACCCCAATCAATATGATTGAAGTTACAACTTATGCACAAAAATGGTAGTTAAAGATCTTGATAAGTCTTTACAAAAAGCTAAGAATTCACCAATTTTGGGACTTTTTAGGGGTGAGTTCAGATTTAAACAGTTCAACAAGCAGAAAATAACAAATTTACCCACAGAAACACAAACTCATAGTAGTAAGAATTTCGAGAAAATTTTCATGTAAAGTTAATTTTCTTACTAAACTATGAGTTAGTTCCAGGCTAATGTTTTTTAAGATAAATTTCATCATAGTAAGGAGATTAAATTTCTCTCTGAGGTTGAAATTTTCATTGCCTAAAAAAAAAGGAGAAATGATTTAATTAAAAATTATTTGGAGCCTAGAAATAAAATGATATTCTTCAGTGATTAATTCTTATTGAGAATTAATTTGTTTTAGATTAAATATGGGGAACTGATTAGGATAGAAGACAAGTACTTCAAACAGGTTTCTGGTCTGCTTCCAAATTTGGCAAACAGCAAACAATCCTTAATTCAAGTAATCAAATACAAATTAAATATAAAAAATGAACTATTGCTGACAATTCAAAACTACAGTAATTTCAAAATATTACCTGGTCGTCACAAAGGTAAGCCAGTTGATGAGCTTGCTTCTCCACAATAGCAATACCATCCTCCAGAAAAATAAATAGTGGTAAACAAGAATTCCAAATGGCTTTAAGCTCTATATTCTCTTTCTCAAGATCATCAAGCTTCTTCAGCAACTTGAATGTATGTGCATTCCTCAGTGAAATCTCCTCGATGAGCATCTCTCTTTGTACCAAAGAACAAATCTCAAGGCCATCATATGCAAAGGCCCACTCAAACATCTTGTCTTCAAAAACTGCACCATTGATTGCAGAAACATGGATATTAATCAGTAAATTTGTAATTTCTCCCTCACATCTGTCAAGTTCACATTTTTTCTTCTGCAGCTCAGAAGACATAAATTGTTCCCTCTTCCGGAGCATTTCAATTTTGCTATTCAATCTATTAAACTCCTCATGAAGCATTCTATTTTCTTCATGAGTAGTAATAATCTCCACATCTTTACAGGCATGACCTTCCAACAGGCCTGCAACTTTTTCCTCAAATTGCAATTTCAACATTTTGGCCTCATCCACCTTGTTATTTGCAGTGTCGAGTTTTGTACATAGTTTGGTAACCTCTTCTTGTGTGCACTGAAGTTTCTGGTATGCTTTCAAGAGCTCCATGTTTTTCTTCTTTAACAGATTCTCCCCATTTTCAACTTGAAGACTCAGTTCTTCAAAGAAATGTCTGGTTGTGAACAGATCAAATTCTAACATTGTTGTCCGACTTCTTAATTCTTCCAGCACGATAAGTAAGTCCTCCTTAATCCGCTTGTTTTCATTTTCTACAACTTTCAAATTCTCCTCTCTTTCTCTGATCTCCCTCTCATGGTCATTCTTGACTGCAACAAGAGAACCAATTGCATCTTCAAGTAGCTTTAAAGACTGCAGGTTTTGTGCATTTGAACTACTAAAGAACAAGTAGAGGTGCTCCAATGCCACTGCCTCTTCAAGTAAAATGTTATTTTCCTCTTCCAAAGCACCCTTTTCCCCCCTCAAATTAGAAAAGTCATCTGACAAATCTGATAACAAACTACAAAGAGACTCTAGCTCAGCCTTTAATGATTCATTAGTTCGCTCTTTTTCATTCACATCTTGCCCTAGTTTTTCACATCTCTCAAAGAGTAGATCTTGGTACCTCTGAAAAACAAGTAGTTGACCTTCCTTTCTTCCAAGTTCCTGACCAAGAATAACTTTTTCCAGGGTATTTTGTTTTAGAAAGGTGTGGTAAACTGATAGTTCCATATGAAGAAGTTCATTTTCATCATTGGAATATGAAATGCAAGCAAGCAGATTATTTATTTCTCCCAGAACGGTTTCCAGAAAAGCATCTTCATTTCCATCTGTATTCAATAGCTTCTTGTTGATATCAAGTGATTCCAGTAAAAGATTAATCCCATCCATCAGCCTTGCATTATGACCCACTAATAGAGCATTTTCTTCCTTGAGGAGAAGTTTACTGCATTCAAGCTGTGAGACTAATTCACCTGCACATCTAGAAGCCTCAGTATGCTTCTGACACTCATGCGAAAGAAGGAAATTTTTCTCTTTCATTTCAGATAGGCAACTCTGCAAGATGAAAATTTCAAGCATGGAATTCATGTACTTCTGCTGTTGTTCCTCAAATTCCACATCTCTAAGCTGTGCTTTTTCTCGCATAAGATTGATTTGACCGTCTAAATCAACAAGCTGAATCTCACTTGACTGGATAAGGGATTCATGCTTCTGCTTTTCTGTTCTGAAGGAATGTTTCATGTCACAAAGGCATTGCTGCAAGACGAGAATCTCAACTATATAACCCATAAATTCCTGTTGAACCATCTTTAGCTCCTCCTCCTTGAATCTTCCGTCTTCTTTCAGGAGATGTATCTCGTTTTCTAGGAAGAGCAAGCAAATATTGCTTGATTGAAAAAGAAATTCATGCTCCTCCTCTTTTATTTTCAAAATATCTTTGAGCTCCATGATTTTGGTAACTGAAACTTCTTTCTCCTTCTCCAAAGTTAAGTAATCAACTTTCAGCATGGCATATTTGGTCTCTAAATTTGTCATACTATTATGAATACTTTCGACCTAAACTTCAAATGTTGAAGATCAGATATTGGAAAATATAAATTCTAGACAACAAAACCAGCATATCAGGAAAACAGAACAGTTTAACTTGTGCAAGAGTTTTTTAGTATTAAATGTTAAGCTTGATGGAATCTGATTGTTTGATTATTGTACATCAGTTGTGTACAACATCGCAGTGCTGTGCACTTGAGCATCTCGGCATTGCATTCTTAGGTTGGAGTAGGGGTATAAGTGAGCCGAGGTGGCTCTCAACTAGATAACGAGTTCGCGAGTTGAGCTTACTGAATTTTGAGCTCCAGCTCGAGTTCGAGCTCATATGTTAAACGAGCCCGAGTTCGAGCTTAATCAGACTCAGCTCGTTGGCTCGCAAGCCTGGCTCTTTTAATCCGATATTTTAAAAAAATTCAAAAACTAGTATTATTTTTAAAAAATATGCTGTTTCCGGCAAAAATAATAAACAATATTAATTGCATTTAATGCCATTAATGAAAACTGCTGCTCCAGCAGCTTTTTTTTTTTTTTTGAAGGCTGCCGGCTACTATTTTTTTTAACTCATTAATTAGTTCTTTTAAATGCGTACTCCTCTCTTCTCTCAATAAAAAATAATTATATTCTTCATCTTCAACCCTCTTCTTCTTCTCCAATGGTTAAGCTCATCAATGGATACACAGTTCGGCTCCCAATCTACTTCACCAGCGACCAGACGTTCCAACTTCTCCAGTGAGGCAAGCTCACAAGTCGAGCTCGAGCCCAAGGCCACTCAAAAGAGCCGAATTTGAGCTCACCATAGAAGCTCGTTTCGAGCTCGAGCTCATTTGGCTTTGATGGCTTATTAATGCAATTGATTAGGGAGATAATTATTTCACTAATTAGACTATTTGATTGAGGATCAGAATAGGAAGCTTTTTCTTATTTTGTTCACCTTAAATCTATCAAATTGAGGGGCAAGGGCTGTTGTAAGAAAGAAGAGAGCTAGAGAGCTTGTTGTTATCCTTATTTTCTCAAATATAATGAAACCATCATCCCCTCCTCGTGGGCGTAGGCATCTTCACCAAATCACGTAAATCACCTTGTTCTTGGTGTTGGTTGAGTGATTTTTGGATTGGTTTTCCGTTATGTTTGCACAACAATTGGTATCAAAGCCAAATTTCGGCTATTTCCGGTGATGGCATGAAGAGCGAAAAAATCATTCTCTGTTCGTTATGTTCGATCAAGCGAAGAAGAGGAGCGGGTCTCGCATACGGGCGCAAGACGGTTCGCACGGGTCTAATATACATGGGAGATGGCGTGGTTCACACAGTCGCAAGCGAATCGAGCATCATATTGCACGTGTTACAAGCAGACAAAATTTCAATCAAACCAGGAGCACGGTCGATGGAGATGGCTTAAAGATCGTGCTTGAAATCGAGAATTCAAGAAGCGCACATCAATTGCAATTGCAGTGGATCTGGAGAGTGAAATCTTGTGTGCGACAACAGAGGGCCACATCTAGGTCGAGTGTGTGTGGATTGTAGAAAGTTACGTTAAGGCGTTTATAACGTGGGATTTCACAAGGGTTGGGCCATGTACTGCTCGTGGGCCGAAGCTCTCAGAAGCAAACTACATGCAAGGAGCCGTGTGTGAGACTATTCACATGGCAGCATGTAAGAACGGATCATTTGCATGGAGCATAACCACACATGAAGGAGATTTCGTGCGGGTTCTAGGCAGACGAATTCAGATCTTACGACATAAAGGCACACAGGCCGAGTTAGACTTGCATGGAGCACGGAAGTGCGAAGTCAGAAGCACGGATTTGCATAGGAATAGCAACGTTTGGCTATTTGGTCACATGAAACCGAGCAGAATCAAGAGAAATTAAAACGATTGTCTGTGTGATTTTGTGGTAGGGCTACTGATTTATGTTCCAGATTGTTGCAATTCTGGTGTCGTAAGGAAGTTACAATTTGGTGGAGGCTATAAGAATCGGTGGAGCCATGGATACATCCACCTCCACGGTGGAGAAGACGTAGGTCCATCAGGAGGTTACACATCCCGTCAAAATTGATGTGAAAAAATTTAACGGCAAAGGGAACTTTGGCATGTGGGTGATGTGAGATGATGGATGCGCTGTGCTTTTGAATCTGGAGGAAGTTCTTGATGGCAAGAAACATCCTGAAGAGATTTGAGAGAGAAATTGGCTGAAGATAAACTGGAGTGCTTGTGGCTTATTCAGAAATTATATATCCTAGAAGATCAAGTATGGGGTGATGATAGAGACTTCTGCTATAAAGTTGTGAAAAATTTTCGAGAATATGTACCTAAGGAAGAGCATGGAGAATCGCCTACATACAAAACGCCGCTCTACATGTTTCAAATGAGACATGAGGTTAAATTTGATGAGTATCTGAATGACTTCACAAAGATGTTGGCAAAACTTTTAAATCTGGATGCAGATGTTAGAGATGAAAATAAGGCATTTTCTATTCAATCTGCTCCCAAATGAATACAAAAACTTCACGATGACACTCATTCATAAGGTCTTGAACTATGGTGAGGTGACTACTACGTTGTTGAATCACGAGTTCCAGCATCGGGACAAGGAATCTACAAAGATGGATTCAGCTGAGGTTCTCAAACTCTAATGTGAAAGACCTGAAAAGCAAAAGAATAAAAGAGGCGGCGGCAGCAGCAAGCAGAACAAGTCTCGTAGGCTTAGTCTTGAGAAGAATCAGTGTGCTTTCTGTTTAAAGACTGGTCATTAAAAGAAAGATTGTCTGAACTTGAAGGAGAAGGGAAAAAGAGTTTCCATAGAGGCAAAGACAAACCTTAGCGTGGAAGAGTGTGAAGAAGACTCAGATGTATTACTATCTACAGTTTATCAAAGTTTGTATATAGATGATTCATGTTGGATTCTAACATTGGTGCTACCTATCACATTTGTCCCACTAGAGATTGGTTTTGTATCTAGGGAGCTTGATAGTGGGGCGGTAATCATGGGAAATGATCAAGCCTTGTTGGCTCAAGAAAAATGACACGTCGGCATGAATCTTGCTTTGCAGACATAGGATTTCATTCCCCTTAAGTCAAATTGTAGTTAATCAGATTTTCCCTGAGGGTAGTATCAGTATTTAATTAGATTTGGGTTCTTACTTCCCATGAAAGCAAGCACTTATAATTAATTACCCCTCTTAATGCACAAGAGATAACTCTCAATTAAGGATGAGTAATTTTTATGTATTTTAGTCTTAGTTGTGGGGGAAAATAAAGGTAAACCCGATCAAGATCACATGGTTCTGTCGTCTCGGGCATGCTGTAGGTTTCAGTCTACCAACACTAGCAATTGTTGATCCTAATGTTCGGGGAATTTGATTAGCAGCCATGAATTGCCTCCTCTTAGGGATGCCGAGTAAATAGAAGTGGTTAGATATAGATTTTAGTTTTATTGGGGTTCTGAGATTTACATCTATTAGAATACCCAGAAGTCAGTTTGATTTAAGATATATAACTTCGTTTAGAAGTTATTCAGATATTTGAATTGAAGTGGATCTTACAGCTTCTCCTAGAAGTAACCCGAGTGTTTGAATTTGGGTCGGAACTTACGGCTTTCATTAAAAATCACCCATAAATTGGTCTTATGGCTTTTATTAGAAGAAGTCCATTAGTGGGTCTTATAACTTAGCCCTATAAGCTAAGCTGCCCATTGATTTTGTTTGTTGGGGCAGGTCTTATAACTTCCCTTTGAAAGTTGTCTGTTGGTTTTATTTTAGAATAGGTCTTACTGCTTCCATTTGAAAGTAGCTTAATGATGGATCTTACAACCTAGCTCTATGACTAAGCTGTCCATTAGTTTGAATTTGGTTCATAGATCTTACAACTCCATTAGAAGTTGCATGTAGGTTTAATTTGGAGTGGGACTTACGGCTCTAATTAGGAGTTACCCATTAGCTTGAATTTGATTTAGGATTTGATATTTCATTTAGAAATTTTCTAAATAATAGATCTTACAACTCTCATTTTGTCTGGTTATTTGGGTATGACGAGTCTTACTGCTTCCCTTTAGAAGTAGCCTAATGGTGATTCTTACAATCTAACATTATAAGCTAAGCTATCCATTGATTTTGGTTGAAGGTTTGATGTTTTATTTACAATTTTCCCAAAGAATAGGCCTTACTATTTTCATTAGAAGTTGCCTGATTATTTGAGTAGAACGGATCCTACTGCTTCCCTTTAAAAGTAACCCAATGATGGGTCTTACAACTTAGCCCTATAGGATGAGCTAAAAATGTATGTAGTCCCTCAAACTATCGCAAAATGGACTTCGTCATTGCATCCGAAACATCCGAGTCACCTAAGATCGAGTGTAGTTTTGCCCAAAGAAACTTCCGTGGGAAAATTGGCATGGAGCCCAAGACGACAACACGTATTTTGAGGCAGCAGCACACAAATTAAAGTGCATGATACAACAACAACAAGTGCATGATAAAGGGAATTAATTCATAGTGTGTGTACATATATAATTTAAAATAAAATTTTCTATTCCTCAAACCCTGCTAAAATCATATCCCGTCGCCTACTACAATCGCTCAATACCCTACAGCTCGGTAGTTCAGTGCCATTTCTGAATAGATCGTAGTCGCCCATCATCACATGCACAAATCCGCCTCAATCTCACCTTCATTCGCATTGATAAAATGAGAAATGAGCAAAGCTCTTTGTTCGCTTCTTTCCCACACATGATCCTTCTACCTAGCCTATTGATCCCCTACTTCTTCTCCCTCACGTTTGCACCTTGTCCAATTGTGGGCTCCGAAAATTCGGCCCCGGCCTCCCCGCCGCGCGATTTCTTTTTTATTCATTCGGTGAGGGAGTTTTAACTGAATAAGTTCCGAGGTAAATTTTGGAAGGCAGATGGATTTGTAGATAAGACACTACCCAGAGATTTCGCCCTCATTTTGTGAGGACTTTATGATCTGAGTTCTGGTTTCCTATAGGCGCAAGCCCCTATAGTTAATTACCTCTCCCGATTGCGAGATAGAACTTTCGATTAAGGCTAGTCGTCAATCAGATACGTAGAATACGTGGTATCTGGCATATAGTAGCAGTAATGGATATGGAATTTTGGAAATCTGAAGATTTGGATGTTTGAGAATTTGAAGGTTCATATGTTTGGAATTTGGGATGAGAGATTTGAGAAAATTGATATTTAAAACTAGAATTTTCCCCATCTGGAACTTAAAGCGGATGGTGGGGGAATGGATGATAGACCCGATCAAGATCCCATGGTTCCGTCGTCCCGGGCCATCGTGGTCCCTGGTCTACTTAGTCAGAGGAGGTAGTCGACCCAACCTGACAGAAGGATCCTTGTCGGCAGCCATGGGTTGCTTCGTCCAAGGGGACCTTGTAGACCGGGGTTGAATGTTTGTCTAAGGGGACAAATTTGAATCCACCTTTGCTGACAGAGGGCTTTGTACCCTATCAATCATATCCTATTGATTCATATCTCAAGGATTTAACGCCATTAAGGAGCGTATTGGCTCTGGCTATAACCGCTATCTGTGGTGCCATTTGGCGGCAGAACCACTCTGTTCAGAGGGCCCCGGGTCATAACCGTTTACCTGTAGTGCCATTTGGCGGCGAAACTGCCGGTTAGAGGACACGTACCACGTCCTTACTGGTAAGAGATTGTTTGAGAATGGATCCTAGTGATATTTTCGACTAGGCATTTAGCTCTTTGTGAGCTTAAGTAAACTTTAATTTGTCCACCCCGGCAAACTGTTGCGAAGGGTGGATGGATTTTGCTTTAAGTTTTTGATGGATTTATTTCATTTTAAATATTTTTAGGATTTTTGGAATTTTGAGATTTTTTGGATTTTGTGGAGTTTTGGGAATTTGAAAGTGTTTGGAATGGACCCCTCTAGTTGAAATTTTCATTCAACACGGCCATCATCGGGGTGTTCGGGGGCATTCCCTTTATGAATTGAACCTTGTCAACTCTATCAGGCTGTCGACAGAGGATCGGGTTTCGTAGGTTTTATGCCCTTTGATAGTGAATTCTCATTGTTGTAGGCCTTGAAGGCCTAATATGAATGTATTAAGACAAATATGACGGTCGCCACAACCGTATATTTGTTTGTTGGTTCGAACCCTGTCGACTTCTATTGACCCGTATAGAAGGATCGGTTTCGAGCCTGAATTCACTTAACAACCCGCGCAGCATCCCTAAACGTCACGTGTGTACCAATAACACGCTCGCCGGAGCCCATGCGGGTTGAGAATATATTTCCCCCTTTAGTGTACCTATGTGTATACAATTTATAGTGCACGTGCAGGGGGTATTTTTGGAATATTTATAGAATCCTTCTGTCTGCTTGTACGGATGTTGCAGATCCGGTGGCGTGGCGTAGCAGCTTTTTGAATTGAGTTGTTCGCTGTTTTATACAGGTAGACTGTCGTACACTATTTGTTAATTTTTGTAGGCGGATCATAGTGCACTAACTAATCTCCTGCCTTGTGGTCATAGGAGCTTGCACTTGTTGTAGTACTTCAATATTTGCACACAGACAATAAGTTGGATGCACGACTACTATTCATCAAGAAATTTGCAAGCCTCTATAATCTTATCCAACTAAATGTTCATAACTTAGTTGAATTAAATTCACTCAATCTTGATTTGATCTGACTTTCTCTTTCCAAAACTCGTATAGAAATCAATAAGTGCTTTATCAATTATGTCGTCTTCCTTGTTTTATGTTATTGGCTTGAAGAACCCACCACTTCTATCTTGGATGATTGTGCCCTTGCTGATGTCAAGATGTTCATCCCAAAAATGATCGTTGTAGCTCTTGACGTAGTTGGAGTAGTGTATGTACTCTCTACTTGCCGCTGTGAGTTTAGATTACCAAGATTTGTATTGTCTTTTGACAACACATTTGCCAAACCTTGATCATCAGAATGGATTGACATTAATTGCAGGGATGCCCCCCAATGTTCATCATATATTACAATGAACTTGTTGGTAGGAGACCACATTATTTGTGAGGATTGTTGTATTTTTTGTAAACAACACACCAATAAATTGTACAAACATCACATGCTGATCATCCTCCTCAACATGCGGCTTGCCTCACTATCAAAAAGACTTTACATCCCTTCACATGTGTTGGCTCATGAATCATTAGATCTTTTATTGCCTTTGAACATAGCTTGTATTTTGTGTGTAGCTTCCTTCATTGATATTTGTATTTTGATTGACATGTTGATCTTTTGACACTTCAATGTCATTCTTTGCTGTCGATTGTGGACATATCATTCTTTATTCAATATTTGCTTGTGAAAAGGCTTCATTCATTATAATCAATTATAAGCATGATATGTTGAAATATGCAAGCTTTTTGTTTGATTATTGATATCCATCAAAAAGATTTAGGTCTCTACTTAGCATGGAGTAATTACTAAGTTAGAGTCTCATGTTGTCACATTGAGCTTGCTCGAATTCGAATCAAATGCTTGCAAGTTTGAGTCCCGAATAAACTTGTTGAACTTAAGCTTAAGTTCAAAGTTCTATGTATTGGTTCCTTATTCGGATTCAAATGCTTTTGCATATGATTCAAAACCTTGTGATTGTTCAAGTAACACTTGAATTTGCAAGTCTTTGCCATCTAATTTGAATCAAGCTTCAAGTTGTTTGGATTTAGCTTGAGCTTACCACTTATTAAGATTCAAATTAAGATCATTTTCAAGCTCCTTATGATATTCTACATTGTTCTTTCAAGTTCAATCAAGTTCTTGTAGTCTTGTTCAAGTCCGAGCTCAAGTTCTATATCCACAAATTTTAGTTCAATGTCAAAGTTCACTGTCTTCTGAAGTCTTTGCAGATTCATTCAAGTTCTTGCTTGAGTCCAGTTCAATTTCATTTGAAGTTCAAGTTCAAGTGCTGTCAACTTGGTTCAAGTTCTGAGTACAATTCCAAGTGGTCAACTTGTATCTTTTATTTAAGCTTGAATCCAAGTTTTCATTCAAGTCCTCATGATTTTAATTAAGCTTGGATTTGTTTTTAGATTTGAGCTTTATTGCATTAAAGTCCACAAGTCCGAGTTCACCATTGTTCTTGCATGTCATTCGAGTGCAATCAAGTCCAAGTCTCAAATTGTTCTCTTGAGTTCAAATGAGATCCAAATGTAGCATTGCGTTCACCCGAAATTTCGGTAACCTTCCGGCGTCTCCCCCGTTTAGGGGAAAACTACGGAAAACTGGGCCTTTCCCACCACGCTAAGAAAAGCGTGTATGGTAGGTGCCCTCCTTCGAGGACACCGCGGCCGTGTATTTTTTGATCCCCCACCACGCTAAGAAAAGCGTGTATGGGTGTTTTTGCAAAAAGGGTTTTTATTTGAAAATATTTTGCAAGAAAAGTAGTTATTTCCCCGCAAGCGGGTACTTATGGGTATCCCCGCTTCGTCGTGCGTATCGCATCAGGTTCCCATCCCACCACGCTAAGAAAAGCGTGTATAGGCGGGGAAATCCGTGGCGATACGAATTTCGAAGAAGAAATTAGGTGATTACCCGCTTCGTCGCAAGCGTCGGGACGCACGTCCTCCCACCACGCTAAGAAAAGCGTATATAGGTGGTCGTTTTGTCTCGACGAATGCGTTGAAACGGGTTCTCGGAGTTTTAGGGTTAGAGAGTTATACATTGGCGGCTGTCGGCGCGGATCGAGATAAGAGAAGGATAGGATTTTTATGTTGGCAACCAATCATAATTAAGAGTAATTAATTATAATTAATTAAATCATTTATAATTAATGAAGAATTAATTATAATTATTTATAATTAATTAAACTTAATTATAATTGATGAAAATTAATTATCATTAATTTAAGATTAATTACAATTAACAACAATTAGTTATAATTAATGGTAATTAGGTATAATTAATTATAATTAATCTATATTAATTATAATTAAAAAACTATAATTAATATAAATTAATTATAATTAATGATAATAGTAAGATAATTATTATAATTAACACTAATTATAATTACTAATTAATTATGATAGTATAATTATCATAATTAATAATGTTATAATTATGAATAATTATAACAAGCTAATTATAATTAATAGTGATTAGGGGTAGGGATAACCTTTAGCCAAGTAATGAGTTGGAGGAGTTAGGCTGCTGAGTTGGGGCTGAGTTGGAGTGAGTGGAGTGAGTGGAGTGAGTGAGTGAGTGAGTTGAGCTTTAGGTTTAAGTGGACTAGGGCTCGGTTAAAGGAGTTCAGGCGGCCTTTAGAGAGGATCGGACAGGGGCTATGCAAGCAGATCGGCAGGCCTTGAGGGAGATCGGGTTGGCTTCGGGTAGGGAGAGCTCGGTTGAGGTAGATGATGGCTTCCTCTTTCTCTCTCTTTCTCCCTCTCTCTCGGCTCAAGTAGATCGAAAGGCGCAGTGGGTGATCGGGCTGGTTGGATGGAGGAAGTGTAGTGTGAGACCTCGTTCCTTTGCTGTAGCTGCTGGAAAAGTAATTTTTCCCCAGGATCGGCCGGGCCGATGGTGAGATCGTCCAGGCCGATCTGCACTGTTCAAAATGTCGGCCTGAGAACAGTTCTGGGAGTCGTCCAGGACGATTGATTTTGGTCTGATCGTCCCGGGACGATTTGTCGATCGGCCGGGCCGATCAGACTAAGGATATATGAAAATGAGCTCGTTTTGAGGAGAGAGAAAACATTTTATAAAATCAGATATTTTGAGGAGAGAGAAAGAGCGGAAAAGCAAAGGAAGAAGTTCGATTTCGGGGCCCGCGGAGCGATTTTCGTCATTCGTTGCTGTTGGATATTGTGTTTGTCTCGCTGTAAGGACTCCGAACCCTACTTCTGTTTTCGAAGATTTTGAGGTTTTGCAAAATGGTGCTCAGATTTGTGTTTTTGTAAGTGATTTTCGTACCCAGTTTGGTACTGACGAAGATTTCACCGCATAACTTTTGGTATGTTGTAGAGACGATTATTCTGCACATTTTTGAGTATTTTCTGGAAGATTTCGTCCGGTCTGTTTTGATTCTGCGGGGTTTTATTTTGACTGTAATTTATTATGATGTCCGAATTGGTTTGAGCAGTAGAAGAATAGTCTTATAGTGTTGCTGTGCACGTTCTGTATTAATTTGGTGGATTGTAGTTTCTGGAGATTTTTGTGTAAATTCTGTAGACTGCCGTTACTCTGTCCGTTTTTCGTACGATTTCTGATTTCCCTGAGATTGATAGATTGAATTGATACGTGTATGACTATTGATATGATTGTTCTAGATTTCTTTAATATTGCTTATTGCATCGATTATTCATTGAATTGATTGTGTTACTGAAAGACAAGTGGGAACCTAGTTGAACGTTGGTGAAGATAGACTCGACCTGTACAGGATGGTGGGCCGACGGGCTTTCCTTTAAACCATTGATCATTGATATAACGATTGAGAGTTATAAGGAGTTTTATATGCCGACGGGCGGCCGACGGGCAAAAAGAGTGACGACTCTTATTGATAGACCAACGTACGGATATCTACAACAGCAATACGGATTCTACAACAACACTATTGATAATAGCCAGTTAACCTGGTTGATCATGACTAGTGTTTGTGCTTGTCGAGTAAGACCATTGTATGACATTGTATGATCTTGCATCGTATGGACTTCTTGATATGCATTGATTTATTGATTTCCGATTGATTTATCGATATTGACGTGGATTTATAGATTTATTGATATTGTATGGATTTCATCGACAGATTTATTGATTGCATTGATTCATCGCTATCGATTGTATCGACTTGATTTATGAATTATCGATCATGGACTATGGATTATGGATATGGATTGTATTGATTCATAGACACCGGCACCGACATTGATATGGATTTTGTATATTGATTCATATTTATTGATATCGACATTGATATAGATTGTATTGATTGATAGATATCGACATTGACATCGATATGGATATGATATGGACATGTGGATACTATTAATACGACAGATTCTGATATACTATTGATGCATTGATATATTGGTTCGTCGTGCCGATTATCGATTAATTGACTGGATTGATTAGTACCGTATGGATTTGATTTATCGTAGAATAGATTCCTTTCTGGAGCTGATTGTATTGATTTCTATTGACCTGATGATTTCATTGTATTGATTTGATTTGATTTGATTTCAATGGATCTTTCGTCGTATTGATTTGATTGTTTATTAGGAGTTGAGCTTATTGACATAATTGACTGGAAAGTGCTTTATTGATTGAGATGATTTTCTTATTGTAGCGTCACGCGTCGTCATTATGGAATGGTTCTCACGAATGTATTGATATTGAATATCGTATATTGACATCGAGTAAATTGTATTGAATAACTGACTAATTGATTTGTAAGAGTACGTTCTGACACGAGTCACTTATTGATTGATTTGATGTTATAGATTGCTATTGACTGAAATAGATATTCAAGTGATAAGATGAATATGATAGATACAATAGATTGACTAGACGACACGACTGATTGAACTGATAATATTGATTGACAGAAAATGCTACGATGAATAGATATTGACTGAAAGCACTTATTGATTTGATAGCTGTGACGTATTGATTTATTGATTCTTTTGCCGCCGTATTGACTATTGAGTATTGATTGATTCGATTTGATTTGATTTCCGTACCTGCATAGATTCATTGATCATAGCTGACCTGACTCGATTGACCTGCATATTGTTTCGATCGTGCTTTGATTTCAGTTGTAGGCTTTGGTGACCTGCTGGGCTAGTAAGCTCATTATATGTGGTTAATAATTTCAGGTGCAGGACCTCCAGCTTGAAGATCTTTCTGCCGAGTTCTGTAGCTTTTAGTTCTGTAGCTCTTTGTTTTGTAGCCTTGGTAGGCTTTCTTTTGTAGCCGGTGCGGCTATTGTATACGACCTTTTGGACGCTTTTTGTCTGTACTCTGTTGTACTATATGTGAATTATAGTATCCGCTGTTGTTTCTTTTCTGTAATGTAATTATCTCTGGCTCTGGATATATGTATGCATGGACTGATATGAACAACAGATAAGGAAAAACAAAAAGAAAGAGAGGCAATAGAACGATCAGATGAATCCTTTCGCTACACGGATCTTGGGGTCGTCACAAGTTGGTATCAGAGCGAGTGTAGTGAAAAGGATTTGATTATATCCAGAGTTGATAATTGAATTATTCGATTCATTTTGGTTTTCCGTGTTTGACTCCGTGGTTTGATTTGGTTTGACTGATTCGAATTGATCAGGCAAATGGATCGGAAAGGCAAGAAGATTGAGACTGAACCTGCTGCTAACCTCCCACTTTCGTCTGAAGATATGAATAAATTTGCTGACAAGGTCGCTCAGATGGTGAGCGACAAACTCGCAGCCAAACGTTCTGGGCATGTTAAGAAGAGTGGGGAGAGTAGCAGACCGAGGACCACTCCTGTTTGTACGTCTTGTGGCAGGAGACACATGGGACAGTGTTACAGACGGACAGGTCAATGTTTTCGATGTGGTGCACGTGGGCATCGGATGACTGAATGCCCAAGTTTTGGGTGGAGGTAAGTACCTGTTCCGATGGCTTCGACTGTTCCGACTGTCCCGACTGATCTGGCTGAAAATGAGCAAGAAATGGAGGAAGATGCTCCAGGAATGCCTGCTAATGTGACTGGTACGAGTTTTTGTTTATCGTCTGTTTCGTTGTGATTTGTGCGATTTATTGATTGTCTGATTGATTGGATTAGCTCTGTTTTGTTTCGTTTTGCTTTTGTTTTTGCTCTGTACTCTTAGGGAAATGTCGGGACGACATTTTTCTAAGGTGGGGAGATTGTGAGACCTCGTTCCTTTGCTGTAGCTGCTGGAAAAGTAATTTTTCCCCAGGATCGGCCGGGCCGATGGTGAGATCGTCCAGGCCGATCTGCACTGTTCAAAATGTCGGCCTGAGAACAGTTCTGGGAGTCGTCCAGGACGATTGGTTTTGGTCTAATCGTCCCGGGACGATTTGTCGATCGGCCTGGCCGATCAGACTAAGGATATATGAAAATGAGCTCGTTTTGAGGAGAGAGAAAACATTTTATAAAATCAGATATTTTGAGGAGAGAGAAAGAGCGGAAAAGCAAAGGAAGAAGTCCGATTTCGAGGCCCGCGGAGCAATTTTCGTCGTTCGTTGCTGTTGGATATTGTGTTTGTCTCGCTGTAAGGACTCCGAACCCTACTTCTGTTTTCGAAGATTTTGAGGTTTTGCGAAATGGTGCTCAGATTTGTGTTTTTGTAAGTGATTTTCGTACCCGGTTTGGTACTGACGAAGATTTCACCGCATAACTTTTGGTATGTTGTAGAGACGATTATTCTGCACATTTTGAGTATTTTCTGGAAGATTTCGTCCGGTCCGTTTTGATTCTGCGGGGTTTTATTTTGACTGTAATTTATTATGATGTCCGAATTGGTTTGAGCAGTAGAAGAATAGTCTTATAGTGTTGCTGTGCACGTTCTGTATTAATTTGGTGGATTGTAGTTTCTGGAGATTTTTGTGTAAATTCTGTAGACTGCCGTTACTCTGTCTGTTTTTCGTACGATTTCCGATTTCCCTGAGATTGATAGATTGAATTGATACGTGTATGACTATTGATATGATTGTTCTAGATTTCTTTAATATTGCTTATTGCATCGATTATTCATTGAATTGATTGTGTTACTGAAAGACAAGTGGGAACCTAGTTGAACGTTGGTGAAGATAAACTCGACCTGTACAGGATGGTGGGCCGACGGGCTTTCCTTTAAACCATTGATCATTGATATAACGATTGGGAGTTATAAAGAGTTTTATATGCCGACGGGCGGCCGACGGGCAAAAAGAGTGACGACTCTTATTGATAGACCAACGTACGGATATCTACAACAGCAATACGGATTCTACAACAGCACTATTGATAATAGCCAGTTAACCTGGTTGATCATGACTAGTGTTTGTGCTTGTCGAGTAAGACCATTGTATGACATTGTATGATCTTGCATCGTATGGACTTCTTGATATGCATTGATTTATTGATTTCCGATTGATTTATCGATATTGACGTGGATTTATAGATTTATTGATATTGTATGGATTTCATCGACAGATTTATTGATTGCATTGATTATCGCTATCGATTGTATCGACTTGATTTATGGATTATCGATCATGGACTATGGATTATGGATATGGATTGTATTGATTCATAGACACCGGCACCGACATTGATATGGATTCTGTATATTGATTCATAGATATTGATATCGACATTGATATAGATTGTATTGATTGATAGATATCGACATTGACATCGATATGGATATGATATGGACATGTGGATACTATTGATACGACAGATTCTGATATACTATTGATGCATTGATATATTGGTTCGTCGTGCCGATTATCGATTGATTGACTGGATTGATTAGTACCGTATGGATTTGATTTATCGTAGAATAGATTCCTTTCTGGAGCTGATTGTATTGATTTCTATTGACCTGATGATTTCATTGTATTGATTTGATTTGATTTGATTTCAATGGATCTTTCGTCGTATTGATTTGATTGTTTATTAGGAGTTGAGCTTATTGACATAATTGACTGGAAAGTGCTTTATTGATTGAGATGATTTCCTTATTGTAGCGTCACGCGTCGTCATTATGGAATGGTTCTCACGAATGTATTGATATTGAATATCGTATATTGACATCGAGTAAATTGTATTGAATAACTGACTAATTGATTTGTAAGAGTACATTCTGACACGAGTCACTTATTGATTGATTTGATGTTATAGATTGCTATTGACTGAAATAGATATTCAAGTGATAAGATGAATATGATAGATACAATAGATTGACTAGACGACACGACTGATTGAACTGATAATATTGATTGACAGAAAATGCTACGATGAATAGATATTGACTGAAAGCACTTATTGATTTGATAGCTGTGACGTATTGATTTATTGATTCTTTTGCCGCCGTATTGACTATTGAGTATTGATTGATTCGATTTGATTTGATTTTCGTACCTGCATAGATTCATTGATCATAGCTGACCTGACTCGATTGACTTGCATATTGTTTCGATCGTGTTTTGATTTCAGTTGTAGGCTTTGGTGACCTGCTGGGCTAGTAAGCTCATTATATGTGGTTAATAATTTCAGGTGCAGGGCCTCCAGCTTGAAGATCTTTCTGCCAAGTTCTGTAGCTTTTAGTTCTGTAGCTCTTTGTTTTGTAGCCTTGGTAGGCTTTCTTTTGTAGCCGGTGCGGCTATTGTATACGACCTTTTGGACGCTTTTTGTCTGTACTCTGTTGTACTATATGTGAATTATAGTATCCGCTATTGTTTCTTTTCTGTAATATAATTATCTCTGGCTCTGGATATATGTATGCATGGACTGATATGAACAACAGATAAGGAAAAACAAAAAGAAAGAGAGGCAATAGAACGATCAGATGAATCCTTTCGCTACACGGATCTTGGGGTCGTCACAAGTAGTTTGCGTGAGAAGGGGAGATGGAGGAGGCATTGAGGCTACAGGCGGCAGATCGGGGTTCTGGGATGGGATTCCGATCTTGGGAGATTGGGTGGAGGTTGATGAGGTCGGAAGAGCTCGGGTTGGGGAGCTTGTGCGTGGAGAGCGAATGGAAGAAGAGTGAAATAGGGAGAAGAGCAGCCGAATGCTCTCTTTGAGCCGGTATTTAACGACGTCTGGGAGCAACGATCAAGGCGACGTCGCAGGATTTGCGGGAAGTGACCTATTCGGCGCCGATTTCAGCTGGATTTGCGGCAAAATTTGTGGATCTATCGGGCACAAGGTATGTACACGGGATTTTCTTTTTTTTTTGTTTCCTTTGGATATAACATATAGGTCAACACCAATCCTTGTCACTGTGTCGATTATTTGAATTTTCTTCCTCGGCCAGACCAAACTCTGACGCATGGCACCCTGCAACAACCGGCCTTCCCCACTCCTGTCAAGCCAAGACGAAGCTCCTGATTATGACTTACATTGCCTGCATCCGACTACCAGTCACTCAGCTCAAACCGTCGCTCCACATCTGACCTCCTGAGATCGAAACCCAGCCATTCACATTTCTGCGAGCTTCCACACCTCTGATCCCCCTACGGCACAGGAAACTAATTTCTTCCTCTCCCGTTCCTTTATAAACCCAACCGAACCCACAGCCAGGATGCATCTGATCCTCTTCCTGTACCCACAAACCGAACATTCACGCAAGCCTCTCGATCGTTCGCCAAGTCCAACCCCGAGGAGCTTCTGTCGCCTGTGTTCCTGTTGATTCACATGACCCAGTCGAACACAAGCTGCAGCCCCTCCTCACACGCCAACTTGATGTCAATCCACACATAAAGAATGCAAACCCCCCGATCAGCCCAATCCCGCTGGCTAACTGAACCAGTTGTCAGCCCTTACATCGGTCAAACCAGTCGTCAGCCCTCACATTTCTGCGAGCTTCCACACCTCTGATCCCCCTACGGCACAGGAAACTAATTTCTTCCTCTCCCGTTCCTTTATAAACCCAACCGAACCCGCAACCAGGATGCATCCGATCCTCTTCCTGTACCCACAAACCGAACATTCACGCAAGCCTCTCAATCGTTCGCCAAGTCCAATCCCAAGGAGCTTCTGTCGCCTGTGTTCCTGTTGATTCACATGACCTAGTCGAACACAAGCTGCAGCCCCTCCTCACACGTCAACTTGATGTCAATCCACACATAAAGCATGCAAACCCCCCGATCAGCCCAATCCCGCTGACTAACTGAACCACTCGTCAACCCTTACATCGTTCGAACCTCCATCACAACCTTACAATCCCAACCCCAACCGAACTTCACGAAAGCCAGCCGCCGACCTGCTTGCACCTAATCCCTTGTTCAAATGTCCTGATCCAATTAAAACCAATAGCATCCGGCCCTTCCTCTTCCCACTATGCCCTCTCCTCCATCAAACCCCACTCATATAACCCAAGCCATCCTACTAACACTTCATTACAACCTCTTCCAGCAACCATCCAAACAACCTCCCCCCCCCCCCCTCTTTCTAATATTATTATTATTAACAATATTAGCATTGATATAAATAAAAAAAAAGAAGAGAAAATACAAAAAAGAGAGACAAAAATAGAGAAGAAAAGAAAAAAAAATTGGAAGCCGACATCGCCGTGGCCTAGCTATCACCAATGTCACCTCACGCGCGAAGGTATAAATGTTTCCTAAACACAAAAAATCTCAAATCTTATTTGCAACACTCATGGCGCACCAGATGACCACTTATACACATTTTTCTTAGTGTGGTGGGAAGAAACTCGATGCAACACTTAACAATAACTCTATGTAGCATGATGGGATTGAAAAACTAGTTCCAATATCACCCAACACCTATCATACATGCTCTTTGTAGTATGGTGGGAAGGCCCAACTGCCCAAAATTCCTCTAAATGGGGAAGATGTCAGGAGGCTGCCAAATTTTTCAGCAAACAAATGACCTAATTCAAACAAAAATGCAAAGAACTGAACATACAAGTTGAACCACAATGAACCGAACTTGCAATTACAGGGAATATAACTCAATTCAAACAATAGGGAACTGGGCATAAATGCCTAAATTAAAATAACAATTTGCATAAATTAAATACAAATGAATAGGCAAGAACTCGTAGTTTACAAAGAACTTCAAATACAACTACTCACAAGCAAAAGAGCAAATGAAAAATGTGGCGATATGCTCACAAGCAATAACATAAAATTTATAATAGAATTATCATGTTGGTTGAAATTCAAGCATCAACAAGCAAACTCGTTGTATAAACCAAAAACCGCTTTCAAGAACGATGAAGGGCTTGTGATTTTCAACATAATTCGCCCGCAAGCAGTAAAGTTGAAGGTAATTCGTAATCCGATTACAAGCAAGCATGCAAAGTCCTTGACACATATTATAAATCATTTATGGATAATAATAATCTATTTATAACACTCACATCAGTCATGTAAACAAATACATTTATCCCCTGCAAATGTAGGGATTTGACATTTAATGAACACAATGATTTGATACATTCGATGAGTTTGAAGTGAATGAAGTATGTATACAGTCAATGTCATTCAAATAAACACATTAATCTGCCAACAAGTAATAGGTTGTAAATTCAGTCTCCCTACGACTGATGATAAACAGCTTGCAAATAAGTCAGCAGTCCCCTACGAACATTGAGAGTCAATACACAATGAATGTGGTAAGTTGCCAATAAACAAATATGGAGAAATTGGTGTTGAATGTAGCCCAATTTGCAGTCGACATTAACATGTAATCAAACGTATCAGTTTCCCATAAACACAAGGAAGCCAGCATGCAAGTGAATATAGAAACCTGCCAATCAATGTGCGCAAGGAAATTAGCAATGGATATAGCTCATCTGGCAGCCTACATCAATATACAAATGAGCATATTAACTTACCTACAAACAACAAAGCCTCTTGCAAATACATACAGTGCAACACACGATGAATGTGAACATCTACTAGCAATTACGAAAGATTCGTTGTATGTAAAATAATATACCAACGGGTAATGATCAGGAACAGGCAATGAATGCTACGACACTCTTACAGTCAACAACCATTCAAAGTCAGGAAAATACATTGATCCCCTGCAAGCAAAAGCGGTTGATATACAGCAAAGGCAAGCACCTATGAGCTACAACAAAAGATCCATCATGTACACAATGTGCTATCTGCAAACAAATACAAAAAGAACTGTGATAAATGCGAGCACCTACGAGCTGCTATAGGAGATTCGTCAGTGCACGATAATTCATCTGCAAGAAGAAGTGGGCGACCCATAGCACAACGCTACAACCCATTTACAAACAAAATATACGTGGAATGCAGTCCACTTGTAAGCAACAACAAACGGCTTTTAAACACCTGCTGACAATGCACTACTAACGAACAAATCCAACAAAGCTTGTAATACACAATAGCTCTCCTAGAAGCAACAAATAACTCGTAACAAAAAGTTCTGATTCACCTGTAAGTAAAAGCAATGAATCAATAATAAAAACTGAGGGTCACTGATAAATTGAGACAGTAAACTTGCAGAGCCAGATTGTCACACCAGAAGTCAGCTTACTTGCAAGTGACATGTAGTAGCCCCCTGACGCACCGCACAGCGTATCTGCTGGTAGAAATATACTCTTGCAAGTTGAATATCGAAAAAGATGACAGCTCACAGAAGACGAAATGAGCTAAATAGCATTGTCAATGTGCAACAAATGAAGTTCAACGTGGTGTTAAATAACGTCACCGGATCCATAACATTCGTACAAGCAAATAAAAGCGTTCACAGGCCCCTCAAGGAATCTCGTGCATCTTTCAAATGACCACTACTTGCCAACAATAATTTAGTGTAGCATGACAACCTACCTGCAATAAAAAATGAACAATACATAGCGCAGCGTTATACCACCATATCCGCAACACTCATAAAAGCGGACAGAAGGCATTTGTAGATGCCAAAATGAAATCCTGCGTACTCATCAGCAATAGTCACTTGCATAATCGACCATGTCAGAATGTTACAAAAACACCCCCTCATGCATCGAAATGTGTATTGATGCATTCATAACATGCATTCATTACACCATGCAAGATGCATCATGAAATCAAGCACAATATCCAACGTACAAAATGTACTATACAGTAGCAATGCACAACACTACCATGCAAACACATCATGCACTACATGCAAGCACTGAATCATCATGCTAATGCGTTATGCAAGCAAACTGGCAATGCATGTATATATCATACACGCATATCATGCAAAGAAGCCATACGCTATGTTCGCGTGTTAGACCACTATGTTGCATATCATCACATTATACAAGATAGAAATATGCATGCCCACATACATGTATACATGTAAATACATAAGTACATATATGAGTATGTTAACATACAAATATGTCATGTACACCCGCTACACTGCATACATACAACTACTATACAAATACATCATACAAAGAACATGTAAAGGCATATACCCTTATAGGCCCCGACAAGCATGATGTGTGCACGCACATGACGTCTGAGGAAGCTGCACAGGTCAAGAAATGAACTAAAGTTCAAGCCCAGTCTTTCTACGTGAATAGATAGGAGTCGACACAGCTCGAACAGTCAAATAAATATACGGTCGTATCGCCGACCCGGATATTTATTTTATACATTCATATTAGGCCTTCAAAGTCTATTATTAAAATAATTGACTAATAAAAGCATAAAGACAATGAAAAACTCAATCCTCTAAGTAGACATAGTCAACAAGGTTTGACCAACAAAATAAATTGTCCATAAGTATCCCGATGATGGTCGTGTTGATAAAATATGTCAACCGAAGGGGACCCCAAACATTTAAAATGCTTCACAAATTCCCATGAAATATAAACATTTAAGGTGATGATAAAGTCACTCCGATAATAGATGTGTTGAATGTAAATCTCAACCACTCATTTGGCGGGTGACGATACTTTGTCTCTTTTATTGATGTTACTCCATATTTGTTTAACTGTATATCATGAGGCACAAAAGTGAGGTACTGGAGATTTTTAGAACCTGGAAGAAATGGATTGAGACTTGAACTGGCAAAATGATCTGGTGTATCAAATCAGATAAATAGTTAAATTAAAAAATGACCAAAATATTCTTACATTTAACACCATTAACTCCAACATTGAATGTTACGACAAAAAAATTTCTATTTTAAAGAGTTGAGGGAACAAATTGGTCCTTCAAAAGAGTTGGGGACCATTTTGGCCCCTCACAAAGAGTTGAGGGATCATTTTGATCATTTTCTCTTATTCTAATACACCATAGTTACCAAAGTTCGAAGCCTTAAATTGATTATGCAATTGGTCCTTATACTCGTTGAATTATAAATATTATTCTTTAAGTTAGTGTTTCATATCCACCCATCCAAATTTTGAAAAAACGCTTTTAAATTTAAAAACAACCTTGCTATTTTTTTAAACAAACTCGATTCTTTGAGCATCAGACATAAAAAACATCTTATTATCTATCCCATTAAAACTATTAAGACTATACATCCCATTAAATGTAAAAACATAATTATAAACCTCATAATAGTCACATTGTAGTTATCAAGAATAGAAGTTTGCTCAATTTCATATAAATTGCATCATGTTACTATTTTGTTAATTAGCCCAATTAGTACGTCCTACTTCCAGTTGGCATGATAATACAATCTTAAGCTCCAATGCCAAATATAATTCAGGAGGTCCTAGGGAATAGGGATTACTGATATAGATTTAGGATAAGATGCACAAAATCACACAGACAAGGTCAAATTCATAATTCCCAAACATTTTAATTTAAGATAAATATTCATATATTATGATAAAAATCAGAAAACACAAAAAATTTACACAAAAGATAATTTAATGGTCACTTAATAGAAATATCATATAAAAATTCAATATCATGAAAATTAAATTAGGAATGGAACATGCACTGCATGAAAAAAATCTAAATTATATGAGTTAACAAAGGATCCAAATATGAGTTGTTTAACAAGCAGAATAAAAGCTGATCACAAATATCAAGTTAGATGGACTTTACTAATTACAAGAAATATTTATGTGCTGAAATTGATTTACAAAAGTTTTGGTGGTTGTTGGTAAAGGGGAAAATATAATAAACTACGGAATGAAAACATAAGTGCTTGAGAGGAAGTGTGACGAATACAGAAATAAAATTCAGACATGGTGTTACAAAATTTCAGTTAATGATACCATAGTCTAAATCAACCAAATTTCAAAAAGAACAAAATTGCACAAAAATGTTACCTCAGAGATTAGGGCATTCTTTTGGAGAAGAAGATTTGAATTCTGATCAGAGAGCAACTGGTTGGATTCTACAAGCTCTTTTAATTTTAATCGTAAAACTTCAAGTTCGGTGTTTGCATCAGTTAGAGAGTTCTCCAAGAGGTTATTCTTCACTGAAAGCTTCTCCATATTCTCAGAGAGAACCGTTATCTGAGAGAATAGGGCAGCTTTTTCACCAATATGGGTGGAATCTTTAGTATTGAGAAACTCGCAAGATTCTTCTAGAACTCTAATCTTCTCCATTGCATCGGATAAGGTGCTTTCCAAAACTGCATTCCTCTCTGAAATTATCTCCATATCCTGCAATTTATTGAAAAGCATCAGTTTTTCATCCTCAAGCTTCCTGCAGCCTTCTTTCAGTTCAGCACAACCATATTGCAGCTCCTTGATCAGTATTTCAAGGGATTCCATATTTAGACTGGCTACTTCCATTTGCTCAATTAGGCCTTTATGTTTTAGGTCCAACTCATCTCTATAATCCTTAACAGAGTCGAGTTCTTGCTGACGAAGTTTACTGTCCTCTAAATGGATGTTGATCTCATCTTCAAGTTTACCATTAATTTCATTCAAAGAAACTATCTCCTCTTGCAGAATTTTTAGCTTTGAATCATACGCAAGAATGTGTTCATTAAGGTTATAGTTTACATCTACAAGTTGACGCAATTCTTCCTCTAAGCCCAATTTACTGCGTTCAATGTCCTTCAGCTTCTCAAAATGAGTTTGGATTTCCAGCGTCATATGCTCAACCTTCTCCTGTGACATGTTATACAGTCTCTCCCAGGATTGAAGAGATCTTTCAGCCTCCACGCGCTGCTTTTCACTCTCTTGTAAGGAAATTCTGAGGTCTTCAAACATTGCTTTTCTTTCTTCAATTTCTGATTTTAGATTCTGACTTGCATTCTCAAATGCACAATGTTGCTCCTCTGCACTACACAACTTAACAATGCCAATCAAAACTTCCTCATGGAGTTTCCTGATTTCCTCTTTTGCTCTAAGGACTTCACTCTCCAAGCTAGTTATACTCTCAAGGACAAGCCGGTTCTTGAAAACTGCATTTTCCTTCTCACGCTCTAGAACGGACACTGCATTTGTCAAATTTTGAACCTCAGTTCTGTAAGCATCCAAATGCTTGGCCTTTGATACTATCTGACTCTTCATATTTTGGTTCTCAATTAATAGCTGTGAAACTTCTCCTTGAAGACATTCTATTTTATCTTTAATGTTCTCTTTCTCCTTAACCTCTTGCTCCAAAAGATTTTGGCTCTCAACTGATAACTTTTGGATTTCTTCCAGCACTCTTTTCCTATCATCAAGTTCCAACTTTAGTATCTGATCTTCCTTCGCCAATGCAAGATATTGCTCTTCAGCAGAACACAGCTTAATAAATCCCATCACGATTTCCGCATGAAGCTTCCCAATTTCATCTTTTGCTTGAAAATTTTCTGCCTCCAAACTACATATCCTTTTCTGGGATAGCTGTTTCATCAGTACAGCAGCCTCCATATCAGACTCTAATTTTGACATAGTATCTCTCATGCTTTGAACTTCAGCTCTGGATAACTGCAAATGCTTGGTTTCAGACAGTACCTGGATCTTAAGACTCTCATTCTCATTTGATACCAGCGAAAGCTGTTCATGAAAACGTTTAGTTTCATTTTTAGCATTATCTTTCTCCTTAACTGCTTGCTCCAAAAGATCCTGATTCTCCACTGATAGTGCTCTGATTTCATCTAAAATTTTTTTACTTTGTTCAAGTTCTAACTTTAGACTCTTATTTGCCTTCTTTAATGAAAAACATTGCTCTTCTGCAAAACAAAACTTCAGAATTCCCATCATGATTTCCTCATGGAGCTTCCCAAATTCATATTTTGCATTACATATTTCAGTTTCCATGCTAGATGTTCTTTCATATGATAGCTGATCCCGCAAAAAAGCAGCTTCCTTCTCAGACTGTAATTTGATAATTGCATCTCTAAAGTTTTGAACTTCACGTCTAGATGAATCTAAATTCCGTGATTCTAACTCTATCTGGGTTTTAAGTTTTTGGTTCTCAATCGACAGCTGGGAAACTTCGTCTTGAAGACATTTTATTTCATTTGTGACATTCTCTTTCTCCTTGACTTCTTGCTCCGAAAGGGCTTCAGACTCATGAACTTCAGACTGGGAAACACTTTCCTCTTCCTCTTGGAAATTAAGGCCTTTCCTTACCTTCCCTTCATGTAACTTCACACGGGATGCTATTTCCCGTGGAGCAAAGATCTCATTCAACAGCTTCAATCCTTTTTTTGTTGAAAATGATTCATTTTCTTCAGGATATGCTGCATTCCTGTTAATAGCATGAAAATGTCCTGGACCAGCCAAAGTATCCTTCTGCGGATCATCAGGATCAAATAGTGAACTCAAAGGTGAAGGAATTTCTGGAGTGCATGGCCCAATCTCAGTGCCCGGTGAAGTGGAGGGAGATTCATCGGGCAACGCAAGTGGGATGTGATTCGGGAAAGCTTCAGCAATTGTCCTGTGAGCATGGCGGAGTGCCCCTGTTGCATGATCATATCTTTCAGCCAAGGCACGGTATGCCCGGTAGAAATCCTCTACAAACTTCATGAGCTCAGGTCGTTTCTTGTAGTACATCTCGGCTCTTCTTGCGAAGGAGTCGGCATCTTCCTCTATGAGTTTGATCATTGCTTTTACTTTTAAGTCCATATCTGTTCAGGCATACTTAACAATTAGGCTAATCTTTATGCTAGATAAGTCAAAGTAAAATTAAGATTCATAAACAGTTTGAAACTTCAATGAATTATAAAGCAGAAATTTGTATATGTTTTACTTCTCAAATGTTAATGAATACAAGCACAATTCACTCGTCAATACTATACAGCCTAAAATTGCATGTAACAGAGTTACAGAAAATAAATGAGTAATAACTTGTTTAAGATTCTATTTTTCAAAAATTTTGGCGAAAACAAGTTCCTCTTTTTGAAGGTCTCAAAAAGCAAGAAATCTGAAAGTTGCTTCAATAAGTTCTAGTTCAAGGCCTGGCTAACTAAACTGTACTGAAGTATCCTAGTTATTATAATCACTAAAGAATTACATAATTTACTTGTAATTTTATTTTATCTTAAATACAAGACAGATGTACAATGCAATAAGAATATGATTTTTAATCAAAATCAGTAAATGAATACAAGTCCAAGTTTGAAATGAATGCACTCTCAAACCAACAGATTCTCATCATAAATTTCAAGCTATACGGATAGCTTGTTGGATGAAAAGCATGCGCACTCCCCAAGGCACAATGAAAGAGCTAAAAATAAAGAGACAAGTAAAGAGATATACAAGAGGAGGACTTGATTGTCTTTCTTACTTCATTGCTCCTAGGATTTCCATACTCCTTAAGCTTAGAATAGATATTGGTCATTTCTAGCTTGAAATTGAGGTTGTTAACTTAATTTTAAGGGGTTTAGCGAGGATGCCAATCGTTTGAGATTTCGTAGGACTATTGATCATTTTGACAATTCCTTCATCAATTTTCTATTATGGAATCTCAATCAATCTCTATATATTTGGTACTATCATTGTGGGTAGGATTCAGATCCTTGGCTATGTTAATTGTGGTTGAACACCTTTTTTAGCATCTCCATTACTTGTCAAAACATACCTCATAAATAGACTCATCTCCACTATTCCTCACAATGTATTTGGTTGTTCTAAATGTGTTTACATCACTCATAAAAGGAGCAAAGTCAAACCAAAAGCTATTAAATGGATTTTTATTTGTTACTCTCTTAGCCAGCAAGAGTACGAATGTTACTATCCTAAGAAAGACAAAAACTACAATACTGTAAATGTAATTTTTTTTTAATCAACCATTTTTCCCCAAAACTAAAACTTAGTGAGAAAATTCTTTATGCCACTCCTTCTAAGACTACATCAAGCTTTGAATTCTCAAAAGCTCAGTACCTAACTACACTAAAAATTATCAAGATCAAAATAAATAATCAAATATAAATGCATGATTTATACTAGACATCAGAAAAACCTAAGAAATAGTAATGATCCAAGCATTCCTCCACATCAAAACCACTCATTTGATCCAAGCACTGCTTATCCTTCATAAGTTAACACTGATTCTAATCTAGACATCCAGATTGCTCACAAAAAGGTAAAAGGGCTACAAAACCTTGAATAAAATATAAAAATAGTGAGTGCATCTCTTATGACAACTTATCTTCACGATTCCATATTTTTACAGCTAATCTTCGTAGTGTTGAAACAGCCAATATTCATGAAGCATTAAAAATGAGAGATGTTATCCATAAAGAAATACAAGCACTTGAAAAGAATAACAGTTAAAAACTTTCCATGCTACCAAAAGAAAGTAACTTGTTAGGTGCAAATGGAACTTTATTACAACATACAAAGCAGATAGGAGCAGTGAAAGATATAATATTAGATTGGTTGCAAAAAGGTTTACTCAAAGTTATAGTATTGATTATCATGAAACTTTTACACCAATTGCTAAGATTAACTTTGTCTCGGTTATTCTCTCTCATTGCTAATCTTAATTACTCATTTCACCAACTAAACATCAAAAATGTTTTCCTGAATATGGACCTAAAAGAACAAGTATATAGGAATATTCCTCAGGATTGGAGAATACTAGCCATAAAGGAAAAGTTTGCTAGATTGAGAATATGGTCTAAAGAAATCTCCAAGAGTCTGGTTCAATAAATTCAAAACTACATTTAAAAAGCATGGGTACTCTCACAAAGAAGTTGATCACGCACTATTTGTCAAAAAATCACCACCAAGTCAAATCAGAATCCTCATTGATGATATTATCTTAACTGGTAACAATGAAGAGAAATTCGTGGATTAAAAGGGTTCTTAACAAAAAAAATTAAATTTGAGACCTTGACGTCTTAAAATATTTCTTTGATACAAGTTCCAAAAAAAGTTATATCTATCTCTCAACATATGTATACTCTACATCTCCTAGAAGAAATTTGTATGACAACATGCAAACCTGCTGATAAAATTGGGACTAAAAATGATTCTCCGCAAGTGAACAAAAAAAAAAAGATATAAATGGCTAGATGGAAAGCCCATCTACCTTTCACATGATAGATCTAACATCAACTTTCTGAATCATTTTAAAGGAATTGGTAAAATCAGTTGAGTTGAATGTTTATAAAATGCCCAAAATTTTATAAGTTTTGATATCAAATGAGTCCAAAATTAATGTTAATAGTTTATATCAAGTTGATTACAAAATAAATGAGAGGAAATTTGAAGCAAATCCGAATGTGTTACGATTGCACATGAATTTGATGTGATTTTGGGAATGAATGGGCTATCAAATCACTTTGTGATCATGGACTGCAATAAGAAGATTGTTAAGTTTAAAATTTCAAGCGAAAAAGAATTTAAATTTTATAAAAATAGAGGAATTACTTCAATAGTGATAACTTATGTGAAAGCATGTACATTTCTAAGAGATTAGGGTTTTATTGCTCAAGGAATACAAATAAAGAAGTTAAAGAGTTGAAAGACATACTTGTGGTAAATTAATATCCAGAGATATTTCTAGATGACCTACCGAGGTTACCACCAGAAAAAGAGATAGAATTCACTATCGATCTATTAACAAGTTCAGAACTAGTAGCAAAAACACCTTACAGAATAGTAGTTAAGAAATTGCAAGAGTTAAAAAGTCAATTACAATAATTATTAAATAAAGGATTCATCAAGCCAAGTTCCTCGACTTGGGGAGCTCCAGCATTGTTTGTAAAAAAGAAGAATGGGAGTTTCAGAATGTATATTGATTACATATAATTAAATAAGCTCACGGTTAAAAATAAGTACCCATTGCCTAGAATCGATGACTTATTTAATCAACTTGAGGGAGCTATAGTTTTCTTTAAGATTGATCTACGTTCTAGATATCATCAATTGCTCATTAAGGAAAAGGATATTATTAAAACTGCTTTCAGAACAATAAATGGTCATAATGAATTTGTAGTGATTTCATTTGGGGTGACAAATGCTCCAACAATATTTATGAATCTAATGAATTGAATTTCCAAACCCTTTCTAGATATTTTTGTGATTGTATTTATAGATGATATTTTGATTTATTCAAGAGATGAAGAAAGTTATTCCAATCATCTGCATGCAGTATTCAAACAAACATGACAATAAGCTATAAGCCAAATTCTAAAAATATGAATTTTGGTTGAAAAGTGTTAATTTTCTTAGACATGTGATTAGTAGTGAAGGTATTTCAGTGGATCAGAATAAAATCAAAGCTATTTAGAATGGCTAAGGCCGACTACAGTTTCATAAATGAGAAGTTTTCTGAGTCTTGTTGGTTATTACAGGAGAATTCTGAAGGAATTTTCTTAGATTGCAATTTTGTTATCAAGATTAACACAAAAGGCAGTAAAGTTTGAATGGGATAATCAGTATGAAAAAGCTTTCCATAAATTGAAGAATTGTTTAATGAAAATTCTAATATTAGTAATACCATCGAATACAGAGGGATTTAAAAATTTTTATGATGCTTCATTTAAGGGATTAGGATGTGTATTGATGCAACAAAATAGAGCGGTGAAAAACTGCAAGACAGCTAAAAATTCATGAAAGAATCATCTGATCCATGATTTGAAATTAACAGCCGTGATTTTTGTGCTAAAGATTTGGAGGCATTATTTATACGGAGTTAGATATGAAGTCATCATAAATCATAAAAGAATTAAATACATATTTAATCAGAAAGAGCTTTATCTAAGACAGAGACAATGGTTGGAACTTATCAAAGATTATAATTTAGATATTCAGTATCATCCTGGAAGGATAAATGTAGCTGCAAATGCATTAAATAGAAAAACTTTTAGATGTACAAATTAATTACTTACCCAGCAGGATAAGATAATTAAAGATATGGAAATATTGAAAATTTCAGTTGTAAATCTTAAAAATGTAAAATTTATATTATTAAATCAGCTAGTAACTCAATCAACATTGAAAGATAGAATCATAGGATATGTAGTTCTTTATATTAAGAAATTAATTTTCAAGAAATTATAAAGAAAGATTAGGTAGGGTTACTGAAAAATTTTGTGTTGGATGATAAAAAATTATTGAAATGTAAAGGAAAATATGTATTCCAAATGTTAATAATTTAAGAGAAGAAAAATTATAGGAAGCTCACCTCTCTTGTTGTACTACTCATTCAAGCAGTAATAAAATATATCAAGAACTTAAAGGATATTTTGGTGGCCAATATTAAAAAGAAGTGTCATAGAATTTTTTGCAAAATATATTCCAAGGCAAATGATTAAATTTGAGTATCAAAAGTAGATGGACAATTAGAAAGAACAATTCAGCCTTTGGAGGATTTATTTCGATCATGTGTATTTAATTTTGGTGAAAATTGAGGGACTATTTACCTTTAATTGAATATGCATATAATAAAAATTTTCAATCCAGCATTAGAATAGCATCATATGAAGTTCTCTAGGAAAGAAAATACATAACATCTTTATGTTGGGCTGAAACAAGTGAAAGAAAAGTAATTGGTATTGAATTGGTAAATGATGCTACTAATAAAATCAGATTGATTAAAGACAAATTGAAGACAGTAAAGGATAGACAACAAAAATATTATGATGAAATGTATAGACTAGTTGAATTTGAAGTCGGTGAAATTGTTTTTATTAAAGTCGGTCCAATGAAATGTGTGCAGCATTTTGGAAAGAGGAAAATTTAGCCCACGGTTTGTTAGACCTTTGAAATCTTTGAAAGGATTGAAAATATGACTTACATATTAGATCTGTCAGTACATATGCAACGAATAAATAATATTTTTTATGTATCTATCGTGCTTTGGAAATATATCTCAGATGAATCAAGGAAAATCCTACCAAAATAAATTAAATTGTAGCATGATTTGAATTATGTAAAAGAGCCTGATAAAGTACTAGAATATGATTTAAAATAACTGAGGAATCGAGAGATACCATTTATAAGGATTTTATGACAAAGTGTAAGTGATTCAATTTCTTTTTTTTTTCAAATTTGGAGAAAGAAATTTATAAAATTTGATTCCTCTAATTGAAGCAAAAATATGTGATTATTCAATGGAAAGAAATTCAAATAGGATGACATCCAATATGTGAAAATCTCAATACAAAGAAGAAGAAAAAAGGTTTATCGAGATAATTAATTTTGATTAATTTTAGAGGTTTGCAGTAAATTATAAATTGTAATCAAGATATGCTAAATTAGAAGAAATCAATCTTATATAGATGATGTCGACGGATTTGAAAGTGTCTTAAAATGATATCAAATTAATTCAATATTATCTTGACGACATTTAATTTTAGAAGTTAATTAGTAATAATTGATGCAAATGGAATATTATTTGGCAGTGACGTATTCAAATAATTGATCTGAGATGAGTATTGAAAGTGTATTTCAAAAATTGATGAATTGGAAGGATTTAAAAACAAAAGAAATCAAAGTGGATAATTATAACTATTTTATAGCAATTATAATTTTTTTATTGCAATTATTGCATGCTATAACGTTATGTTGATTGAATGTTTAATGTATAAAATGAATCAATTATTATAGTTAAATATTTTATAAGCAACAAATTTGAGAATAACTGAATAAGTGAATATCATAATATTATATATATATATATATATATAATGGCCTTATAGATTAATATGATGTTTGATTAAAAATAAAATAAATTAAATGGATATTTATATGAAAATGAAAGTATTAAAAGAAGGAAAAGCTGCAGCATGCAACTATAGTAGTTCACTCCCTTATGATACTGGCTGGGGATGCAACATACTCATGCACATTAAATGAAAAAAGAAATGAAATTAAAAATAAAAATGATTGTACCTTTATTGCTATAAAATTTTGGACAGTACTCCTATATTAAATGAAAAGGAAAAAGAAATAAATGAAAATGAAAATGAATAAATGAAACGAAAAAAGAAATCAATGTTTTTAAAAATATATAATCAAATTCTACAGCATTTGAAATATTATGAATATGTTACAACATATAAATCTAATGAATATGTTAACTATATGAGAAAGGCAAAGAAATATGATTACTTTTCGTATGTTTAACTGATATAATAGAAGCTGTGATTATTCACTAAGTTTATTATATAAATTCAAACTTTTAAACTAAAATCTCAGGTAAATCTTCTGTAAAATAAAATTGCTAAAAGAAAATAATATGTCTATAAAAGAAGGAGATCGAATGAAAATAGGTAAAATCTGATTTATGTATATGTTGAAATTTGTAAATTGTTAGTGGCTATTAAGTTTTATATGGGATGTTAGTTTTTTAACTATTTATGCATTTTAAATATATATATATATATTAATTGTCTGACCATTCTTTCCCATCTTGTTAAATCAAGTCTTCAGGTCGAATTGTAATAGATTATCATACAAAAATTTGAATATTAAAATGATTCATTTTATAGTAAGATTTACTTTCATGCACGTTGCTTTTATTGTATCATAAATGTTATTTTTGCAATTCATATATTGTTATGAAATTAGTAATTGACATGCTATCTATATAATATCTACTGAATTTTTGCTAATAAATATATAGACATTATATGTCTATTTGCAATGACATATGTTGATATTAAATTATTTTTGTTATTAGCTAATCCAACAAATGATTCCTCAAATAAATCATTAAATTTTCATGGGATTGACATTATATTTCAATGTTTTATGATATCATAATAAATTATGTATGTATGTGTGTGTGAATAAGAGAAAATGATTGATGAGTAACATATAGATGTGTATGAGTATACTAGATATAATGACATGAATGTTAGCGTAGAGGTGCATTGCTTACGGTTTAGAAAAAAAAGATCATGAATAGTACAATGATAATAATTATCTTATTATCGGTGAAACCTTTTATTTATGCAATGTAATATGACTTTAACTTGATTATACAACTAGTAAATAGTTACCCGTATTTTTTAACTATTTATATTGCTTGTCTGTGGGCTCCGAAAATTCGGCCCCGGCCTCCACCGTCGCGCGTTTCTTTTTATTCGGCGAGTGAGTTTTAACTGAATAAGTTCCGAGGTAAATTTTGGAAGGCAGATGGGTTTGTAGATAAGACACTACCCAGAGATTTCACCCTCATTTTACGAGGACTTTATGATATGAGTTCTGGTTTTCTATAGGAGCAAGCCCCTATAGTTAATTACCCCTCCCACTAACGAGAGAGAACTTTCGATTAAGGCTAGTCGTCAATCAGATACGTATAGAAATACGTGTATCTGGCATATAGTAGCAGCAATGGGTATGAAATTTTGGAAATCTGAAGATTTGGATGTTTGAGAATTTGAAGGTTCATATGTTTGGAATTTGGGTTGAGAGATTTGAGAAATTTGATATTTAAAACTGGAATTTTCACCATCTGAAACTTAAAGCGGATGGTGGGGGAATGGATGATAGAGCCGATCAAGATCCTATGGTTCCGTCGTCCCGGGCCATCATGGTCCCTGATCTACTTAGTCAGAGGAGGTAGTCGACCCAACCTGACAGAAGGATCCTTGTCGGCAGCCATGGGTTGCTTCGTCCAAGGGGACCTTGTAGACCGGGGGTTGAATGTTTGTCTAAGGGGACAAATTTGAATCCACCTTAGCTGACAGAGGGCTTTGTACCCTATCAATCATATCCTATTGATTCATATCTCAATGATTTAACGCCACTAAGGAGCGTATTGGCTCTGGCCATAACCGATATCTGTGGTGCCATTTGGCAGCAAAACCACTCGGTTCAGAGGGCCTCGGGTCATAACCGTTTACATGCAGTGCCATTTGGCGGCGAAACTACCGGTTAGAGGACACGTACCACGTCCTTACTCGCAAGAGATTGTTTGAGAATAGATCCTAGTGATATTTTCGACTAGGCATTTGGCTCTTTGTGAGCTGAAGTAAACTTTAATTTGTCCATCCCGACAAACTGTTGCGGAGGGTGGATGAATTTTGCTTTAAGTTTTTGATGGATTTATTTCAATTTTAAATATTTTTGGAATTTTTGTGGAGTTTTCGAATTTTCTGGGATTTTTGTGGGTTTTGGATTTTGAATGGATATTTGGGTGGAATTTTGAGAAATATTTATGAACTTTAGACATTTGGGAGACACTTGAAAATATTTGGAAACCCCTCCGGTTGAGATCTGCATTCAACACGGCCATCATCGGGGTGTTCGGGTCATTTCTGTATTTAAAGAATGACAAAGCTGCATTAGTTGACTCAAAATGCATCGATTTGCGTGCTTCCTTGTTTTGCGTGCAACTTCGCTTCGCTTTACGTGTCAAATTCGTCAAATGTCAAAATTAGACAAATTAACAGTGTATTTAGGGTATTGACGTTGTTCCGAGCACAACCACGCAGTCCGTTTTACGATCGGACGTCGTTTGAGCAACGCCGAGGCTAATTTTTGCACTGGACCGCCTAAATTTGCATGCACAATTTCAATTAAACAAATTGATAGTGCATTTAGGATACTTTTGGCGTTCTGAACACAACGACGTAGTCTGTTTCGTAATCGGACGTCGGTTGAGCAACGCCGAGGCTAATTTTTGCGCTGGACCACCTCAATTTGCGTGTAGCTTTCTCATTTTGGGTGTAGATTGCCTCATTTAACGTGTCGAGTTTGCCGAATATCGGAATTAGACAAATTAATAGTGGATTTAGGGTATTGCCGACGTTTCGGTCACAACAGCGCAGTCCGTTTCGCAATCGGACATCATTTGAGCAATGACGAGGTTAGCTTTTTTGCATGGGGCCACCTCGGTTTGCGTGCACAACATCAATTAAACAAATTGGTAATGCATTTAGGGTATTGTCGATGTTCCGAACACAACGACACAGTCCATTTCCCGATCAGACTTCGTTTGAGCAACGACGAGGATTATTTTTACATAGGACCACCTTAATTTGCGTGCACAACCTCAATTAAATAAATTGGTAATGCATTTAGGGTATTTTCGGTGTTCCGAACATAACGACGCATTCTGTTCGTCAATCCAACGTCGTTTGATCAGTCTCGCATTTTAATTTCGGGTGTCAGTCGTCTCTTCTGACCGATCTCATCCGATTCGATTGCGACGGGCCTCAACTTAGTAAAATTCGATATCCTGATCGCAACAATGGTGTTCTTTTTACAATCAGAGATCATTTGACCCTTCAAGTGACGCATTGTATCAAACCACTCATTACTCGACACGCCACTTTTGTCCTTTTTGCGCGTAGTGAGTTATAGGGGTCAACCAATGCCCGCCAACAAATGCGGTACGCGTCCAGAGCGTATCACATTTGTTGTATACTGATTGACCTTATGGATCTCTAGATATATGTTCTAGATATCACACTAGGGTTTCCATTTAGTGGATCTCCAAGAATTTGCTTGGATGTCACACTACGTTCTTTTAGTGGATTTCCAAAATTTTGTTTGGATGTCACACCAGTCTTCTTTCTTCATAGATCTTTCAGATGTATCGCTAGATGTTGGTGTACTGTCTTTGTAGATTGACGCCAGTGGATAGCATATGTTCAAGATTCTTCCATCATCTGGTTATATCTCGACATGCAGCGCGATGTCGACCCAAATAAATATTTAAATGCCTCCAGTCTTTAGGGACATTTGTAAATGTCATTCAGGGTGCTCATTCCATAGCTTTGGCTTGAGCCCTGGGGTCTTGATTCCTTCTGTCATGTTCTTTGTGCTCGAACATTGGTGAAGGGTTATCTGACTTGTCTTTACTGACTTGTCAGAAGATTTGTATGCCTTCTTTTGACGAGCTTGATGAAGGAATAGATACTGGTGACCTAGACCTTTTAGGTTTATATTAGGTCGATGGCGAACATTCATCGGTCCAGAGCTTTGTGCATAACGGACTTGTTGATCATAGAATCCACTTAGTTCAGCCTAAGGCTTTCATGAACTTTGAGATAGTTTTCTTCGGTCCTTTGCTTTGTGCTTTGGTGGACTTGTTGAAGAAGAATTTCCTTCGATCCTCGCTTTGTGCTTTGCGGATTTAATGAAGGATTTGCAGGTTTTAGATTCAGTTGATAGTACCGAATGTAGGTAGTATCTTGATCTTTAACCACTTGAGGAGACTTTGATCTGAGTTACTTGAGTTTATCAGATTAGGAGAGCTAGAATTTGATAGCTCTTTGTCCTCTGGTTGCTGAGATGGGGGTTCCTCTACTACGGCCTTTCTTATGGCGTGTTGAGTAGATGGAGCTGTCAGCGATCCGGCCATATTTGGGCGTGTTGGATCCGACCTTTTGCACCCATTCAGGCTTCAGACTTCAACTATGGGGATTACGCTTCCCAATGCTGATTTTACTGAAGTTGATAGATTTGGAGTTCTCCTTGGTGGTTGAAGACTTTGGAGCCTACGAACATTCGATAGTTGCTCGGGATTTCTCCTTCCCTCAAAACTTTAATTCTCCAATCATTTAGGAGAATTTTGTAGACTACGATCACTTGAACTTATCGAGTCAAATTAGCCTTCATTCTTCCTACAGTCCCTACTGACGGGTTGACGAAGTGAGGGTTCCGCTACTACGGCATTTCTTGTGGCTTGTTGAGTAGACGAAGCTACCAGCGATCCGGTCATATTTGGGCATGTTGGATCCGACCTTTTACACCCATTCGAACCTTAAGTTTTAGGCTGTTGGAAGACTTCAAGCTTTTTCGGCTCAATTTGTAGGAGTGTGTAGTTATAAAAGTCTCTTTCTTGACTTTTGAGTCTTAGTTTGGTGGAGAAGATGGTGTCTTGAACTTTGAAAAGATCACCTGCATATACTTTGAAAAGGAAATCATTGTATTCTTCAGCATAAAAGAATATTTGTATTGATAATTTTAAATATTTATTCGGGGATCTCGGAATGCAGCCCGATGTCGACCCGAATAAATATTTAAAATGCCCCCTGTCTCGCAGGGACATTTTAAAATGGAATAAACTTGAAATTTCGAGATTTTAAATATTCATTTGGGAATCTCGACATGTAGCACGATGTCGACTCAAATGAATATTTAAAATGCCCCCAATCTCGCAGGGACATTTTGGATAGACTTTGTATCTTTGAGATTTTAAATATTTATTCGGGGATCTCGGCATACGGCACGAATAAATATTTAAAATGCCCCCAGCCTGATGAGAGATTTTGAAATGCATTCTTGCTATACAAGATAATTTCAAAATATAAGCAAACATGTATTGATAAATATGCATATAAAATTTTGATCATCACAAAATATATCAGATATGGAATTTTCATACATGATATTTCTTTAAATGTCGGCCATTGATAGGTGGCATAGGCCTCTGACCGCTCAGATCGATCAACTGATATGCTACTCCTTGGTACACTTTCTCGATGACGAAGGGGCCTTCCCAATTGGATACGAATTTGCCACCAATTTTTCGGTGTGGGATGGTTGGTCTTCTCAACACCAGGACCAATTCCCCTTCCTGAAATATTCGAGGACGCACCATGCGATCAAAGGATTTTGCCATTTTTTCTCAGTAGATTTCCAGGTTTTGTTGAGCTTGTAGCATGAGTTCATCAAGTGTGTCGAGCTCTTCCATTCTGAGGCGGGCATTTTGTTCTTGAGTAAGATCATTTTGAATTGCTACCCGAAGTGACGGTAGTTCGATCTCCAATGGTAATACGACTTCAACAGTGAACACTAGAGAGTAAGGAGTGGCTTTGGTTGGTGTTTTGTAGGTTGTCGATATGCCCACAATGCTTCTGCCATCTTCGTATGTCATTCTCTTTTGTTCTTGGTAAGGATCTTTTTCAACAATTTCACCAGCATCTTGTTGAATGCTTCTGCCAATCCATTTGCCCTTGGATTGTATATAGATGAATATCGTCAATCGATTTTGTACAGATCAATGAACTTGTAGATTTTTGTACTTTTGAATGCAGTACCATTGTCTGAGATTATGCGGCGTGGCACACCGAATCTGTAGACGACATTGTGTGTAAAGAAGTTGATCATATGCTCTGATGTGACCTCTCTGAATGGAGCTGCTTCTGCCCACTTGGAAAAGTAGTCTGTTGCTGCCAGAATAAATCGATGTCCTGCTGATGACGGCGGATCTATTGGTCCGATAATATCGGTACCCCAGCATTCAAATGGTCAGGACGCTATTGTTGGGTGTAGTGGATTTGGAGGCTGATGTATAACATCACCGTGAATCTGACATTCGTGGCACCTCTTTGCGTGGTCAATACAATCTCTGACCATAGTCGGCCAATAATAACTCATTCTCTTGATTTTAGCGGCCATCTTAGGACCTGACTGATGTGCTCCGCAAAGCCCTTCGTGGACTTCTATCACCACTTTATCAGCTTCCTTGGTCCCTACGCACCTTAGCCACATTTAATCAAAGGCTCGTCTGTACAACGTATCATTGACAAATGCGTATCGCAACGCCCTTTTTCGAATTTGTGCAGCCATAAACTTTTCTGTCAGGAGCTTGTTTTCCTTAAAGTAGTCAATGAATAGATGTCTCCAATCATTTTCGACTTCAATATCTAAACAATGCCACCACGATTCTGAAGCTTGACTAGCTTTATGTCTCTTGGCCACGTAATATCCTTCCGGATAATTTTTCATAATGATCTGATGGAGAGGTTGAGGGTCAACTGGGGTTTCATTCTGCTGACTTGAATCTGGAATTCCTTCCGCCATCGGAAATTGTAATAAAGCGGGTTCCAAGACTCTACGAGTGTAAACTCCGATAAATATAGGGCTCTCCTCATTGATATTCGTCATTTCTTTGGATAATTTGGCCAGACAATCTGCTTTAGCATTCTGTCCTCGGGGAACTCAAGCTATTTCAGTATTTGGTACTTGCTTCAGAAGCTCGAGGGCTCGTCGGTGGTAATGGGTCAATTCAACTTTGCCAACTTTATAAATGCCGAGGACCTGATTTATCACGAGCTGAGAATCACCAAAGATTTGGAGATGTTGGATTCTAACATCAATCGCAATCTCTAGCCTTGCTAATAGAGCTTCGTACTCGGCTTCGTTGTTGGTCCGAGGTTCAGTCAAACTGAATGAAAATCTCATTATACCACCCTCAGGTGCTACGAAAATGAGATCGATGCCGGCTCGGGCTCTTGCAATATTTGGAGGTCGAGCAGGTTTGATCGACGATGCACCGTCAAAGTACATCTCCCAAAATAGTGGCTTTTCATTCTCTTCAACTTGCTTGATTTGTTCGTCAGGCAAATCATCGTTTAGTGGAGAATCTGCCGGGATTGGATGTGCGGCGAGAAAATCTGTCAGGCCTGTCCCTTCACCGCCTTCTGTGGCATGTATGTGATATCAAACTATAATAACAATATTGTCCACCTGGCCAGGCGACCACGCTGATCTTGTCATCAAGAACTTCAGTGGATAGATCTTTGATATCAGTGTAATTTTGTGAGACAACATATAGCGGCGGAGTTTCTGAACTGCGAAGATTAATGCCAAACGATGCTTCTCAATTGGAGAATAGCGAATTTCTGCTCCAATCAATCTTCGACTGATATAATAGAGTGCATTATCCTTGCCTTCTTCATTATGTTAGGCCAACAATGCTCCGAGGGACTCTTCTAGTGCTGTCGTATACAGTATAAGAGGCTTCCCCGGGATTGGTGCTGCGAGAATGGGTGGATTCAACAAGTATCTTTTGATGTTGTCAAACGCTTCCTAACACTCTGCATCACATTTGAAGCGGACATCTTTTTTCATAAGCTTGGAAAATGGCTGGCACCTACCAGACAGATTTGATATAAATCGTCGAATGAAAGCCAGTTGTCCTTGCAAGGAGCGGAGTTGTCGCAAGTTCCCGGGCGTGGCATCTCTGTGATTGCTTTAATTTTATTGGGGTCGATCTCTATACCTTGATGACGAACAACATACCCCAAGAATTTGCCAGAGGAGACCCTAAAAGCACATTTGAGAGGATTCATCTCCAGATCATACTTCTTGGTCCTTTCAAAAACAATTCTCAAGTCAACTATGTGATCTCTTCTATCCATATTTTTGACAACAAGGTCGTCCACATAGCACTCGACCTTTTGATGTATCAAATCATCAAATATGTGAGTCATCGCCCGCTGGTAGGTGGCACCAGCGTTCTTTAGGCCAAATGGCATGACTATGTAGCAGAAAATGATGATGGGTGTCCTGAACGATGTATGTTTTTCATCTTCAGGAGCCATCTTTATCTGATTGTATCCTGACGATCCATCCATGAAGTAGAACATGTCGTAGTTGGACGTATTGTCAACCAGGAGTTCGGATATAGGGAGTGGAAAGTCATCTTTTGGGCATGCCTTATTGAGGTCCCGGAAGTCGATACATATACGAATTTGACCATTCTTCTTCTCTACCGGGACGATATTGGTAATCCAATCGGCATATTTTTCTTCTCGGATGAAGCCTGCCTCTATGAGTTTCTTTGTTTCAGCAATCACCTGTTCTTCAATCTCCAATCTCATTCTCCTTGGAGCTTGCTTGACGGGTGCTACATTCGGTTTGATTGCTAATCTGTGAACTGCTACGTTAGGTGTCACGACCCGGCCCGGATGCTCGATCTAACGAGACGGGTACGAAAAGTCGGACGATAAAATTCATTAAATATAATACTACATCATTCATGATAAAGAGCCACTAAAAAAAACACAAAATATATTTTACCTGTTATCATTTGCTACTCGTCTTCTGTAAACATGTTCTTCTCTTTCTGTCATTTCTTTTCTTAGGAATTACCTGAAACATTTAAACTCGTGGTTTGAGTTTACTAAGTAAACTCAGTGGGTAACTATTTAATAATCATTATTATTATTCTTTAATAGACATCGTGTTATTTCTTTACATTAATTCATTCTTTTCAATAATTTACATCTCTAGATAATTTCTTTTAAAAAAATTTAAAATATTTTATAGCTTTAATAATTCATTCATATTTCTTTTCTTTTCTTTTGCTTTACACAGGAGCACCGTCTTAAAGTACCTTAAGGTACAACCTTTTCCATTTGATTACCTCTTCCATTTCCATAGCCTTTTCCATTTCCATAACCTTTTCCTTTTCCTTTTTTTTTTCGTGCACGAGTACGGCGTCCCCAGCCAGCACCATAAGGGGGTGAACTCCTGAATTATTCATATATATCTATCCTTTTTCCTTTCTTTTATATTTACCATAACCTTTTCATTCTATTTCATATGTCGTTTCTTTTTCAATATTCAATTCATTTATTTCCTACGAGAATAATACTTACAATCATTAGGTATTTAATACTTCAACTCTTCATATGTAGTAATCTTTAAGATATAACTTTGAAAGTAATATTGTAAAGCATACTATTTTTATCGTACTGAAAGAAAATGCTAAATTTTGAATTTCATAATCATAATTACCCACTTTGAACTTTTCAGGCCTTCGATGCTTGATCTATTCTTGAATTAATTTCTCTTCTTGCTAAATCCTCGCGGGATCAACACTTATGACTTGATCTTTCACTTTCAAAAACCCTAATTTCAACAATAACTTCTATCAATATAATATTTTGATTTAAATTCTAAATATCATTAAAACTGAAATTGGAAGGAATTCACTTACACTTTTGAATGGAGACTTCTCAAACTCTCAAAATCCTTCTTCTCGAAATTTCCTTTTTCTTCGCTTCAATCCCTTCCTTATCTTTCAAGAAACATATCATTCACTTTGGATGAGGTAAAGGGAGGAAATTTATACGAGAAATCTGAAAGAAAAAATCAACAAACCTTTCCCTTAATCCTTATCGTCCGTTTCTCTTGTTCTTCAAATCTCTCCCAAAATAATACTCTAATAACGATAAGAATGAAAAGGAATCATTATTTCCTATCATTGAAAATAATTATGTGCTAAAATTAGAAAAATGAAAATCACTTTCCGTCGCCCGCCCCTCTCTGTTTCGTGCGAACTGTTCTGTTCCGTGACCCTTCTGTTCGCGGGATTATAAAGGGTGAGCCGGCCGGTTCAGTTGAACCGGCCGGAAGAACCGGTTGTCACATTAGGGGATATGCCGGACATCTCAGCATATGTCCAGGCAAAGCAGTCCCTGAATTCACAAAGAAGTTCTTTTATTTCCTCAGCTTGCTTTTTGAGAAAAACGTCACTGGTGAAGGTCGGACAATGATCTTCTCCAGTCTAAGAGGATATATTTAAAAAGCGATGGGATTTCTTGAAGGATTTTTCAAGGTGTCGACCATCGAGAACATTATCTGTAGGGGTCATCTTTAGGAAAGACTTTTAATTTTTTTTATTTTTTTTTAATAATGGATCTCTAAGAGCACACACTAGATGTCACACCATTATTTTAATATATTTTTTTTTCTAGAGATGTAAGTCTCTATATTTGTTTTTCCCCTATGCCGGGACCTTTCGACAGTGGATTCTTGGATATGTATCCAAGTGTCACACCCCGATGCTCACCGTACATATCTTTAATCTTTCTTTGCTCCATCATCATAATAGATAGTTGATTTTACCTCTATCGTCAGTGATCAATTTTTGGACATAAGGACCAAATGTCACATCATGTTCACTATACACATCTTTATTCTTTCTTTGCTCTACCATCATAAAAGATGGTAGCTTTTAGCTAAATCGAGACCTTTCAGTGATGGATCTTTGGATATAAGGACCAAATGTCACATCATGATGTTCACCGTATAGAACTCAGTATTATCATTATTTTTGCTCCTACTACAGCATTTAAATGACTAGCCAAAGATGGAAAGAGAAACCATTCCCCAGCGGAGTCGCCAAAAATCTGTGGGCTCCGAAAATTCGGCCCCGGCCTCCACCGCCGCGCGTTTCTTTTTATTCGGCGAGAGAGTTTTAACTGAATAAGTTCCGAGGTAAATTTTGGAAGGCAGATGGGTTTGTAGATAAGACACTACCCAGAGATTTCGCCCTCATTTTACGAGGACTTTATGACCTGAGTTCTGGTTTCCTATAGGCGCAAGCCCCTATAGTTAGTTACCCCTCCCACTAACGAGAGAGAACTTTCGATTAAGACTAGTAGTCAATCAAATACGTATAGAAATACGTGTATCTGGCATATAGTAGCAGCAATGGGTATGAAATTTTGGAAATTTGAAGATTTGGATGTTTGAGAATTTGAAGGTTCATATGTTTGGAATTTGGGTTGAGAGATTTGAAAAATTTGATATTTAAAACTGGAATTTTCACCATCTGGAACTTAAAGCGGATGGTGGGGGAATGGATGATAGACCCGATCAAGATCCCATGGTTCCGTCGTCTCGGGCCATCATGATCCCTGGTCTACTTAGTCAGAGGAGGTAGTCGACCCAACCTGACAGAAGGATCCTTGTCGGCAGCCATGGGTTGCTTCGTCCAAGGGGACCTTGTAGACCGGGGTTGGATGTTTGTCTAAGGGGACAAATTTGAATCCACATTAGCTGACAGAGGACTTTGTACCCTATCAATCATATCCTATTGATTCATATCTCAAGGATTTAACGCCATTAAGGAGCGTATTGGCTCTGGCTATAACCGCTATCTGTGGTGCCATTTGGCGGCAGAACCACTCTGTTCAGAGGGCCCCGGGTCATAACCGTTTACCTGTAGTGCCATTTGGCGGCGAAACTGCCGGTTAGAGGACACGTACCACGTCCTTACTGGTAAGAGATTGTTTGAGAATGGATCCTAGTGATATTTTCGACTAGGCATTTAGCTCTTTGTGAGCTTAAGTAAACTTTAATTTGTCCGCCCCGACAAACTGTTGCGGAGATTGGATGGATTTTGCTTTAAGTTTTTGATGGATTTATTTCAATTTTAAATATTTTTGGATTTTTGAAATTTTTGTGGAGTTTTCGAATTTTCTGGGATTTTTGTGGTTTTTAGATTTTGAATGGATATTTGGGTGAAATTTTGAGAAATATTTGTGAACATTAGACATTTGGGAGACACTTGAAAATATTTGGAAACCCCTCCGGTTGAGATCTGCATTCAACACGGCCATCATCGGAGTGTTCGGGTCATTTCTATATTTAAAGAATGACAAAGCTGCATTAGTTGACTCAAAATGCATCGATTTGCGTGCTTCCTTGTTTTGCGTGCAACTTCGTTTCGCTTTACGTGTCAAATTCGTCGAATGTAAAAATTAGACAAATTAACAGTGTATTTAGGATATTGACGTTGTTCCGAGCACAACCACGCAGTCCGTTTCACAATCGGACGTCATTTGAGCAACGTCGAGGCTAATTTTTGCACTGGACCGCCTAGATTTGCATGCACAATTTCAATTAAACAAATTGATAGTGCATTTAGGATACTTTTGGCGTTCTGAACACAACGATGTAGTCTGTTTCGTAATCAGACGTCGTTTGAGCAACGCCGAGGCAAATTTTTGCGCTGGATTGCCTCGATTTGCGTGTAGCTTTCTCATTTTGGGTGTAGATTGCCTCGTTTAACGTGTCGAGTTTACCGAATATCGAAATTAGACAAATTAATAGTGGATTTAGGGTATTGCTGACGTTTCGGTTGCAACAGCGTAGTCCGTTTCGCAATCGAATATCATTTGAGCAATGACGAGGCTAGTTTTTTTTTTGCGTGGGGCCGCCTCGGTTTGCATGCACAACATCAATTAAACAAATTAGTAATGCATTTAGGGTATTGTCGGTGTTCCGAACACAACGACACAGTCCGTTTCCCGATCAGACTTCATTTGAGCAATGACGAGGATAATTTTTACATAGGACCACCTCGATTTGCATGCACAACCTCAATTAAATAAATTGGTAATGCATTTAGGGTATTTTCAGTGTTTCGAACATAACGACACAGTCTGTTCGTCAATCCGACGTCGTTTGATCAGTCTCGCATTTTAATTTCGGGTGTCGGTCGTCTCTTTTGACCGATCTCATCCGATTCGATTGCGACGGGCCTCGACTTGGCAAAATTCGATATCCTGATCGCAACAATGGTGTTCTTTTTACAATCAGAGATCATTTGACCCTTCAAGTGACGCATTGTATCAACCTGTGCATTACTCGACACGCCAATTTTGTCCTTTTTGCGCGTAGTGAGTTATAGGGGTCAACATTGTCCCATTACCTTATCACTTATGTTTTAATAGATAAAAGATATTTATTACGTTTGAGTTATTAAATTGATGCATTGTAACTTTTTCTCACAATAGATTCTATCAAGGTACTTGGTGGACAATCACCACAACAATAGATTTTCAGCAATAGATTGTCAATTGATATTTCCAAATTTCTATAGTAGATCTATTTGTATTTCTATTGAATTTGGGAAGCTTGGCTTAAATACTTATTATTGTTAGTTTTTTTCCCCCTCCTATTAGGGTTATTTTAGCTTCTTTTATGTAGAAGTGTTATGAATTATTATAAGATGAGATAAAATATTTCCTTGCTTTTTATTTATCACACTTATCTATTCGATCCCATATAGTGGGATAAAGGCTTAATGATGTTGTTGTTGTATATTTATCTATTATTTTTTTTCAATGAGTATAAAATAGGTTTTCATATTTTCATCACATCCCATATTGCTATGGTCTATTGCCTTCTAGGCCTGATGTGAGAAAGAGAGAATTTAAAGTATTATTTATTTATTTTACTCTAATTAATTGCATTTTATTTATATAATTGTTAACCTCTTTATATGCTCCAAAATTAAATCCAAGCAAGAACGACAAAAAGGACAACCGACGCACACAATGTCCCATGTGATGAGCTCGAAACACATCCATGTTGCAGAAAATCACTCAAAACATCATATGTTCATGAAACGGAGTATATTGATGTGTCTAGAACATCAAATTTCTCCAAGGAGAACCTATATCATGTAACTCAAGTGAATGTGATCGAAATAACACCCTCCAAACGTGATGCTGTGCAAAATTGTCAAACATCGGTCAATCATGAACGGACCGCATCGTTGTGCTTGAAACTTTGAAATTACCAAGAGAGAACCCCAAGTTTAATTCAAGTGAAAATGACGGACTATGGGCGCAATATTGCACGAGGTCACCCGAATAACACCCATTAGCACAATGAACTTCTCCATTATATAAGGAACATCGAAATTACAAGAGAGGAGACCCATATTGCCTGGGACGTCGCACGAGTCCAAATTTAAAAATCTACCCATGTGAAGCGATGGCGCACAAATTGAGATTCACAAAAGATGAGAAATTACAAATGGGGTCTGTTCATTTTAATTATTTTATACTATTTAAATTAAAAAAACAAAGCGAGTTTATACATATATATATGGGGTACAAAAAAAATTATGCAGGAAGTCTATTCATTTCACTTTAACATTTTTATACTATTTTAGCAAAAAAATAATTGAATATATATATATATATATATATATATATATATATATATATATATATATATAATATATATGTGTGTGTGTGTGTAATCTCTCATTCAATCATATTATCTCTAGTCAATCTGTCTTTAAAAAATTTATCCTAGAATTTAATTTTGTTAAAACTCATCTCGAATTGGCACAAAGAAGCCGAGGCATCCAAAATTTTTGGAGCCCACAAATTTCTAACCACTCCACTGGTGAAGATTTTTCTTTACATCTTATATGAGTTATAGCAACAACACATAATGAGATAAATATCGAAATATCATTCATAAAATAAATTCTAAATGAACTCATTAGAAAAATTATCTAAGTAGAGTTTCAAAATTATATTAACATACGATGTTTTATGACGTAGAATGATTGTCATTAAAAGAAAAGCATAGAATTAAGTGTTATAGAGATGAGGATGCTCAGGTGGATGAGTGGCTTTACTCTTAGAGACAAAATGAAAATTGAGTATATATGTGAAATGGTTTAAGTAGCTCAAGTGATGGACAAGATTAGAAAGAGTCGCCTTACATGGTTTGGCCACATAAAACGTCGACCTTTTGACCCGATTAGGAGAGTAGATATACTAGATGGCTTATATTAAGAAATGTAAAGGTAAACCTAAAAAGATTTGGTCAAAAAATATTAGAAATGACCTTTGAGGCTTTGATTATTAGATTTAAATGAGAATTTAACTCGTAATAGGAGACAATGGAAAAAAGATTCATATAGCTGACCCCACAAAGTGGGATAAAGGTTTGATGTTGTTGTTGTTATACTTGCTTACATTACTTTGTTCCATTGAGTCTTTATATTTTGAAAGTAAGGGGTGATGTATCAAATTCTATTTACTAGCATGTATTTTTCATTTGTGCAAAATAAATCTTTAAAACACTCCTTTTATAGTCCACCTGAGACATGGGGCAAACATTTAGTTGGCCAAAGCTGGGCCCACCATCCAATTTGGTGGGCTAAAATTTCTTGTAGCTACTAAAAAGGCTTCCTCCATTCCTGTATACAGCATGACTATTGAAGGGCTTGCAAGAAGGCCTCACTCAATAGAAGCTATCGCATGACATGCGCATCTGCCAGCGCAGTGAGTACCAATTGCCATAACTATTATCGTTGAAGAGGTTCACATAAGAGGAACTCAGTCTTCGAAAGGCTACTCCAGTTAGGGACCCTGATTATGAAAAAGGTTGCTTCCAAAAAGAAAATCTCCTTAGTACCAACAAACACTACTACTCTGCCATATGAATCATTTGTACCCGAAAGGAATGACGATGATGCTTTCTCATCTTGAGGGAAGTCATCTAGAAGACAAAAAAGAAAGATGAATGATAAATTGTGAGTTCAGCAGTTATAGCCAATGCACCACTCAACACTGTTAGACCAAGAACTAGATGCGAGTGTTCCTATCCAGAACAAGTTTATAAACCTTAAATGGACATAATAGTTCTATTAGCGAGTTGAAATAATCATTTTGGGCTCAACAACATCAATCCCCAACCCCTTAGAGAAAGGAACCCAAGACTTTGTCCACCAAAGTGTAGTCTTAAAAGTTGCAATGAGAAGGGGTTAATAAAAGAAAGTATCAAAAGTTGCTAACAATGGGGGCTAAGAGGATGGTTGAAGTGGAGGAATGCATCGGGCTTGTTATGTGATAAAAATGTACCCCTCAAACTTAAGGGGAAATTCTATAAGATGATAGTGAGGCCTGCAATGCTTTATGATGCCGAATCTTGGCCATTAAAAGAGAAGCATAATACTAAGTTAAGTGTGGCAGAGATGAGGATGCTCAGGTGGATGAGTGGCTTTACCCTTAGAGATAGGATACGAAATGAGCATATACGTGAAAAGGTTGGAGTAGCTCCAGTAGAAGATAAGATTATAGAGAGTCGCCTTAGATGGTTTGGTCTAGGGGTGCAACCGAGTCAAGCCGGCTCGCGAGCCGGCTCGGGCTCGACTCGTTAACGGGCTCGACGAGCCGAGCTTATCGAGCTCGCGAGTCGAGCTCGAACACGAGTTCGAGCTCGACAGCTAATCGAGCTCGAGCTCGAACACATGGCTGCTCGACTCGATAGCTCGTCGAGTAGCTCGAACACGAGAGCGGGAGCGGAATTTGCCGCCTGGAGGGGACTTCGCAGCGGGTGGGGACTTCGCCTCGGGAGGTGACTTTGCCACGGGAACTGACTTCGCAGAAGCACAACCGGCGAGAAACGAGGAGACGGTTACAGTATCTGGCTTGAACCCAGCCACTAGCATTCTTCTGCAGGTTTCAATGGCTTCAGGAAACAAGCATGACGAATGTAACCGCGTTAAGCATGGAGTTCCAGGCGATGGGATCGTGGTCCGGGATCTGATCGAAGATACGACGGGCACGGGCAATGTCGCCGCATTTGGCGTACATGTCGACGAGTGCGTTGAGCGCGAAAGGGTCGGTAGCGAAACCGGAGCGGACGAGGCGACGGTGTACGGACTCGCAATGAGGGACCGATCCGAGGCCGGTGCAGGCTTTGATGACGCAAGGGAAGGTGAAGCGGTCAGGCTTGACGTCCTCCTCCTCCATCTGACAGTAGAGTGCCATAGGTTGTGGGCTTGCTCGACGAGCCGCAGGAGCGTGTGCGGGATTTGCCGCGAGAGTTAGAGCGGGTCGCGACAAGAGATCGACGAGCCGCTCGACTCGACTCGTTTGTGAGACGAGTCGAGCTCGAGCTCATATTTTGAGCTCGACTCGAGCTCGAGCTCGAGCTCGAGCTCGGTATTTGGCAGTCGAGCTCGACTCGAACAACCCCTAGCTCGAGCTCGACTAGACTCGTTTGCACCCCTAGTTTGGTCACATAAAAAGGCGGCCTTCCGATGACCCGATTAGGAGAGTAGAGGTATTAGATTTGACTTGTGTTAAGAAAGATAGGGGTAGACCTAAAAAGACTTGGTTAGAAAATATTAGGAATGACCTTTCTTTATTAGATTTAAACGAGAATTTGACTTTTAATATGACACAATGGAGAAAAAGGATTCATGTAACCGACCCCACGTAATCGGATAAAGGCTTGATGTTGTTGTTGTTGTTGTAATGGGGGCTAAGAGGACCTCAAGGGTAACCATCTAGTGTGGTAGCAGATAAAGAAAAGAAGCAGGGTCCACATGGTGAACATTGGAGCATGACATTTGGATCCTGTGTCCAAGAATTTGCCGCCAAGAAGTCCCGACGGAAGGGAAAGCAGGTTTGGACTGGAGACTTAAATCTCTTGAAAGAAATTTGTTGAGAAGAAGGTCGTGACATATAGTGTGTAGTCCTAAAGATCCACCTATAAAAAAATTCATCGACAATAAGCATCAAAGAATAAGGTCCCCAATGACAACACCTATGATGGTAGCATCCTGGAGAGTCCTCTAGATGATATCATCACCTTTCAACTCCGCCTTACGAAAAGATACCAATTTCGACCTTTCCCCCTACTGAGGAGCTCTTCAAACTGCATACATAATCAAAAGTATAGTGGAAACGTCGCTCGAAAATCTGGATACAATAAGAAGAGATTGAAGACAATAAAACCATGCAAGTTGGAGTACTCTACCTTGTGATGTATAACAATGAGCCACCCCCATGCAAATCTACAGATGAAACCATGAACTAGGGCCTACTGCAGTTGGAGCAGTAGACCATCAAGAAGAACAAGCACAATATAATAAAACTAAAGGCGCAAGCTCCTCCTTTGAGGATGAATAAGAGGAACAGGAACAAGACATCTTGCTTACTGACACCATCACGTTGGCATAAGAACAAAGGCGTATAAAGTGCTAGATGAAGGAAAAGGATAAGGAGATCTCACAGCTAAATGTCAAAATGATTGAAATGATGGTACAAATGACCACGATAATGCATTTACTATAAAAGAGCATAGCTGCCCGCACATATTTATCAAACCAACCTTCAATTGTTGAGTAGTGTTGCCCTAGTCCCTCAACTCACCAAATACCTTAAGTCTCTAGAGTACGGGGTGCACATTAAGGGGTCACTAAAAATGATCGCTTAATTTGAGTGCATACTCTCCAAAATATTATGAGCAAATCTGAATCTATGATAGCAACACAATTGGATATAATTATCAATAAGAGAAGATTAAGGATGTCATTGTCTTAAAATAAGTGGAAAAGTTGATACAACTAGGTATCTTATCCAAAGGGATATTCGGTGCCCAAATTTAATATTTTCAATGGTGATGACAACTCAAAGCAACATCTTGCCCAAATTAAAGTGGCTTGTAGCAATACTGGGGGTATCAATGCACTATACTGTTACCAGTTCAGTAGCAATTTGACAGCAACGACATTCAAATGGTACATCGAACTGCTGAATGACTCCATAAAGACCTTTGCTAAGCTCAAAGGGATGTTTATAAAAAAAAAAATTTATCAGCACTATGGAAAAGAAAACCATCACTGGCCTTACCTTGGAGGAAAAGAAGATATAAGCCATTCACAAAATACATCACTCACTAGTGAAATAAGAGTATGAAATATGAACAACAATGGAAAGAGGAGCATGCAATCTAATTACTGATGGATAATATTGATGATAAGATTGCACCTTGTCAGTATAAGGCCTCTATCACAATATTTCAGAACTTATTAGATCAAGTGGAGAAATTTGAAAAGTTAAATCTTTCAAAGTTTACAAGCTACTCTAATATTTTAAGGAAAGAAAAAAAGCTCTAGAACTTAGACGAGGTGAAGTGTGTGTAGCTTCTTTCAGTAACGACAACAAAAAGTGGATAACCTATATCATAGACAACATAAAGGGGTTCGTTTATGGTAAAAAAAAAAGGGAAGCAACCCTTTAACCCTAAACCTCATCCAAAATTGGTGCTCAAAGGAAACAACAAACCTCAAACTTTCCTTAGTGTAGGGGAACATCTAAAGCAAGCAATGGGATTAGGGGATCCAAATGGCCTATCTCTCAGGGAAAAACTGAGCAAAGAGTATTCCTTCAAAAGAGAGAGCGTGACAATATTATTCTAGCATGCATTGAATGAGATTCTTAAATTGCTAGAATGCAAAAAGCATGAGGAGGCTAGTCTCACCAACAATCCTAATTATTTCCCATATTACAATATAATTAGCCATCCCATTGAAGACTGCTATATGTTAAGAGATTGGTTGAAACAGAAATACAGAGAAGGCAAATTTACGCTATCAAATAGTATTCTAGTTTCACCTAAAAAAAAAAGTTTACAAGGGTGATCACATCCTCTTCAATACCCCCAGATAAAAGGAAAGCAGAAGAACTAATTCAAGATGAAAATTGAAAGACAATGGTTTCAAAGAAGACAACAAAAATGCTAATGCAGCTTAAAAAGTTCCTAGCATTAAGTGAAAATCTCCTACTAAACTAGTACTCAAAGTGACAAAGAAATTGAGTGCAAAGACATCCATTCCCAAGCTTCCAATCAAAAGATATTCGGGTCAAGCTAGCTTGTCATGATCTAAACAAACTCCATCGAAAGAGAAAAATAAGAAAATAGACCGAGAAAGTCAAAAAGAAGTCAACTACAACATAAAGGGTTATAAATAACTTGGAGAACTATCATCAGCTTGCAAGCCAACCTATCAAGCTTGCTGACTTCATGATTGGACTCCAGCTTATCAATGCAAAAGAAGAAGATGAAGGGGATGAGCTTGAAAAATCCCTTCAAATTACATTTCAACTCATCTCAACGACATCAAAACCCTATCAACAAACTTACTACCAAAATTATAATAGGAATCAAGAAATGATGAATCCAATAAATGCAAGGTGCAAAAAAAAAGTTAGAAGATTTGCCTCAACAAAGTGGGGAATCTCTGGCAAAGTAATAGCAGTCCTATTGATGATGTTACAGACAAATAACAGGTCAGATTAGTTGTCCTTTCCTCATGGAAGTGACCCATAATCCACGGTGTCATCACGAATGCAATGCTTGAAGTTAGACAGTGATACTAAACATTATGATTAATCTCCTGGCAAAATGGAAGACTCTCGTGAAGTCGCTTCATCAAAAGAATATGACGTAAATAAAGTGATCCAAGTTCAATTCAGGAGTGGTAAGGTACTATCGCCTTCATCGAAGAAAAGCTCATTAAATAAAGATAATTAGAAAGATATGTAATCAATGAAGACATATTATTTATACATACAATTTACCAAAAGAAGACATATTTGCCAAGTTTTGCACGAGAAATGACAAGCCACCTGGTGCAAAACGATGACAAAATTCGACATGCAAGAACAATATAAATTTTATGAAGCGAGTCTATGCATACATATGTTATATATATATATATATAATTAGGTAAAGATAAATGACTGATGAATCATATATGCACATATATGAGTATACAAGATGTGGTGGCATATTGATGTAAGCATAGAGGTGCAGCGCATACAATTTACATGCAAATGATTAATGAACATTACCATGTTGAAACTGCTATTAAAATAGGTGAAACTTCTCATTTATATAATGTAATATGATTTTAACATGATACTTGATTACACTACTATTATATTATTACTCTTGCATCTTTTATTCTAAGTTTATTATAATGGATGACTCTCGTGAAGCCGCTTCATCAGAAGAATCTGATGCAAATAAAGTGATTCAATTTCAATTGAGTGGTATGGTACTATCACCTTCATCAAAGAAAAGCTCATCAAACAAAGATAAAGAGAAAGATATCGTAATCAATGAAGACATATTATTTATACATACAATTTACCAAAAGAAGACATTTCCCAAGTTTTCGCACACGAGAAATGACAATCCACCTAGTGCGAAACGATGACAAAATTTGACATGCAAGAACGACATAAATTTTATGAAGCGAGTCTATATATATATATATATATATATATATATATATATATATATATATATATATATAATATATAATATATATATATATATATATATATATATTGTAATCAGTTAAAGATAAATGACTGATTAATCATATATGCATATATATGAGTATACAAGATGTGGTGCCATATCGATGTAAGCATAGAGGTGCATCGCATACAGTTTACGTGCAAATGATTAATGAACATTATCATATTGAAACTGCTATTAAAAGAGGTGAAACTTCTCATTTATATAATGTAATATGATTTTAACATGATTTTTTTCCATTTTTTTAAAGGTTTTCTGTATAAAAAAAAATCTAGTGTTTCTCATAACTCTTGCACCCATATGTGTGCATGTGTTAAATCTTTGTACAAAATTAGGATGTTAAACTTTAAATTTTTCTAAATTTGTAAATATTCCGACACGCAACAAGTAGACTGTGGGTCTCCGAAAGGTTTCTGCTCATGTGGTTCGAATGCAAAGAGTACGATCACACTATCCCGTAGGATAAAATGGTCGTAAACCTTTACACCCGACACAAGCAGGCCGATGGAAGAGCAGATGGAGTTATACATACGATTAGTCATGGAGGGCAGCGGCTTTCACTTACCAACCTTGATGGATAATGACATGTATAACCCAAAAGTTCACGATATTTCCCCCATTCGACACATCAGCTCGAATGGGGTTTATTTGATTGTGGGTATCGGTTTCCTACAGGCGCAAACCCCCGTAGTTAATTACATTTCAGACCTCGGTCTAAGAAAACTCTCGATTAAAGATGTTAGATTATCTTCTTTAATGGGTTTAGCGCAAAGGGAAAATTCTAGGCTTTCCTAATCAAAGGGAAAGAGAGGCACAATTTGGTTCAATCAGTCACACGGGTCACATGCAAAGCGTTACAACACAGTACAGGAAAGAAAAGCAGAACATCAACCTAACCTAAAGCTAGTAGTCGTGTTCTAGCAAATCAATCTAAGTGTGTGTGGGTTGTGTGGTTTTGGTAGGTCCTACATAGGATAGTTTTAATTAAAGTCATTTTGTATTCTTGTTTGTTAAAAAGGGGCAAAGGACGCTTTTAGTTAGAGTTCAAATCTTAGTATTTTAAGATTAATTTTAAATATTTTATTTTAATGTTTGATTAATTATCACCTTTGTTTCAGACCGAGGCCGTGAGGTTTATTTCACCCTCCTTGGGGCTAACTTAATAGCCTCGTAGGCCTGGGTTACCCAGTGATAACTAATTTTTGTTGGATTATTTTAATTTGTTATTAAAAAAAAGAGAAAAAAAAAGTGGATTAAATATTTTATTATCGATTAAGGTTTGATTTAAGCCAATTAAGAAATTAGTTTTAGGTTTGACGTTCCATTAATTCATTCGTGGCGTTGTGCCACCAGGCTCGAGGAACCAGGCCTCCTTGGACACTATCCCCGCAGCCCGGAGTAGTCCATCTAATAAACTTCATTTTTAGAGCGATTGTTGTGTATTAAGAGATTTGTTGATTGATTTTAAAAGATTACTCTAAATTTAATCTTTAAGAGTCTTTTATCCTAATAAATTTAATTTATAATTTAATCTCCTAAGGAAATCTACATCTTTTAGATTTTAGATTGGTTAAGAGTTAATTATTAGATTAGTTAGAATTGATTTAGGTTTATGTCTTAGACTTGAAGTTTAATAATTATAAATGTTAATAATAACTTGATTAAGAATTAAGTGTTTTAATAGATTTTTAGAATTATATTAAGATTAGTTGGTTGATTATTAGTAGATTAAAGAAAACCAAAATATAGGAAAACGTGTCACTAAGTTTTTATTTTAATGTCTCTATCCTATAGGGAGCATGCACCCTGAGTCTATATTTTCTAAGACTCGGTCCTTAATTTTTGTCCTTAGATGTCACTAATGTTGTAGGACTAAGAGTGGTGTTGTTTTTCTAATTCCTAAGACTTCTACCCGGATGTCACAAGGTTTTAGGGATCTAACAAAAGTAAAGCAATCCTAATTATAATTGAAATTTCTACAAGGCCCTAAGGGTGGGAGGCGTACAATCATCATAGCCCCTAAAGGTTTTCAAGTTTTTAAGAAAGCTTACAGCATCGAGGCTATGACCCGGTGGTTCCGCTCGTAGCGCCCCTACCGGAATGAATAGGGGCGACTGATGCTCGGATCCGATTACCTAACTCCTTCTCCAAATGCTCCTACGCTCCTTGTCCATTGCTTTCCAAAAGGTACCTCGCAAAACATAGAAGAAAAGTGGATTAGAGCAGTTCTATAAGCAAACAATAATATGAAAGAATGGAAATGCAATAAAAACTAGAACGTACCTTTCGTACACCGGTTGGGCTACTTGTGTTTTGGGTTCTCCTCATTATGCAAGTGTCCAACATCATAGTATAAAAGAAACGACCGGAAACAAACTAAAGGCGAAGTAAAAGACAACTAAAAGCAACCAAAAGAAGAAGAATGAAAATCGTATATAAAAGGGATGTAGTCATTGTTGTTTTGGACACACTTCTTTAAAGTCAAGTGTATCCTGAAGCAACATTCAATGCCTTTTATTATTCCCACAATCCAAATAAGGCACTTGATACGATTGAGACATCTACCTACAACATCCTACAAACGGAGCCCTAAGCAACTAAGAGAAACGACTTCCAAGACCAAACTTAAAACTAGACTCTCTTTTGTTTTATGTCTATCTAAAATTCTATATTTTAGAAATTAACACTAAAGGGAGAGTTCAAATGAGCAGGGATTGTCTTGCTCCAAAAGACATTAAAGACCTCTAACACAAAGCTCCTAAAGCTTCAAATCCAAACACTCATTTTTTAGAAGGACATACTAAAGAACCTAACTCACATGGTAAAGCACTAATCATTCCCAAAAGATACTAAAGGGGCTTACTAAACAAGTCTAATAAAATCATAGATTTTAAAATAACTCGCAAAAACTTCTAAATAAACTATTACACAAAACCTCCCAAAAGTTATCTACCAAATTCTCTTCTCTTTTCATTTTGTTTTGACACACAAAAAAAAAAACTCTACAAAAATCTTCTACCAAAATCCCCTCTTTTGACACAAAATCCTACCAAAACAATCAATAATCAAGTGCCTCTTCCTTTCATTAGGAGTGGGGTAGAAAAAAAAACATAAAGTTTTCCAACGAGAAGGTTTTATAAAAACCTCTCATTGTAGAGCCCTCATCATAAAACATTCATAAAAACTTTCGATAAAGCTTCTCGATGTAAAACAATTCGTAAAACTTTCTAACATGAAATCAAAATAAAACAACTGCAACGCCTTCCAACAACCCATTCAACTCATCACATATAACTCTAAACACCTTAAGTACTTCTAAGATAATTTTGATACAAAACAAGCTTGATGCATATGTATGAAAGTTCTCCAGTCAAGTCATTATAATGATACTGATAAATGGAATATGAACTAAATAGAAAAGATGCAAACTCTCCAAATTTCTCCCATATGCAAACATCTTTCATGTAATAGATTCTCAACATTCAATCTACAACACAATTCAACCACCCACATGCTCATGAAATCGATGCATCATGATAGAATTAACATCATTCGTAGCCAATCTCAACACTTTGTCGATCAAGGTGCCAATGAAGGGAAAAAGTTATGCACCATTCCATATCAATGTCAATACTCATTTTAAAACAACTTAGAGAACAAAACAACGAGAAATATGCACATAACTTGCTCCTAAAACAATCCGGATGTTCAAAACGGTGGAAAACTGCACTTATAATATTCCTACGACGATCCGGAAGTTAAAAACTATGAAAAATTGCAACTAGCACCGTTCCCAAATGGTTTGGAGCCTCAAAACAGCAAAAATCTACATTTAGTGGTTTCCAACAGTAGTTTGGAAGCTAAAAACATTAAAAATCTGCATGTGTTATGTTACCAAAATAGTTTGGGACCTCGACATAGCAAAAAGCTGCACTTACTAGTTTCTAACTGCAATTTGGGACCTCAAAAGACAGCAAAATCTGCACTTGTTTCTTACCAAAAACAGTGGGAAAAGTTTCACAAAAAAAAAAAACTTGTAGCGATTTTCATAAAGAAGCAAGGAATGACCCACCTAAATGCCATAGAAATTCTTATGTAAAAAACAGCGATAAAACTCAAAAATTTGCACTTTTTTTTCACAAAACCAGTGAGAAAAGTTTCACAAAAACTGTAGGAAATTTCATAAGTGAACAATGAAAGCTCCACCCAAATACCATAGGATTTCTCATGTCTATTACTTTGTATGAAGCTTTACGACAAATAAAACTATGGAGGTTCAAGGCACTTATAAACATTAGATTCTTTTTTATGATTATCATGAAACCCAAGAATCGACAAGGCTTAAACAATCAAGTCTAATAAGAATTTCTCAGATTTTTTTTTTGCTTTGACAAACCTCTAAGCAACGCATCGATACCATTTTCACATAAAGAAGATAGTCATGAAGTGCTTCAATGCAAGTAAAACAACCATGGCTTCTCACTACTCTCCACAATCTACACAAAGCTTACCAACCGTTTTGGGAAGGTTTTGGGATGAAAAAGAACGAATATAATCATCTTGAAACTTGACGATCAAAATGACAATGAAGGAAAAAGATTAAGTACAACTCAATATCAATGCAACTACGCATGCTTCTCTTCATACTTCCCAAGAAAGAACAAAAAGAAGAAGGCCTACTTTATATAATGGTGGATCTGATGCATGTCAACCAAACTAACCTCATGTGTTTCTCTACGTTAAACAAAGAAAGGATGAATACATCCACACTTATCCAACAATTTTATAAATCTTTGATGTCAAATATGCATGCTATCAAATCATAGCTTTATACCCAAGGCTTCCTTGTACCAACTCTCCATTGTAGCTATTAACCTTTTCATGGGACGGGTGAATACATCACTTAAAGCCAAATAATAAATAATGATGGTAACTGCATCCTTAATCACAACAAGGACAAGACCAACCACTCAAACCTTCTTAAAATAAAGCTACAATACAAGAGAGATATCTTTGAGGTATTCCATCAAATGGCTAGCTTACAGTGCCTAGGCAAAGAAGAAAACAAAGACAAAGACTTTGCATCAATAACACCTATCCTATATCCCATAATGAAACAAGAATCAACTCAAGATAATCATGACATAAATCTTAACAAAAAAAAGCGTGAACCATTGTTACCATGTATACGAAGAAGGTAGGAAGAAAAGAAAGAGATTGAGATGTGGAAAAAGAATGGGCCAAGAGGAATCTGCTCTAAGGAAGAGGGAAATCGACGGCTAGGGGCGATGGGAGCAGATCCGTCCAGGAGGGAGATCGGGACTAGCCCGGGCGGCGTCGGCTCCGGCTCGGGTGTGCGAAGCCGGGGGCGTTCAGGTCGGGCGAGCTCCGGCCTGCACCTGGAGTCGTGAATCGAGAGTTCAGGGAGGATTTCGGTCTTCCTCTGGGCTCACGTGGGAGAGAGAGAGAGAAGGAGAGGGAGCGACTGTGTGAAATCGAGAGAGATAGAGAGAGGGACGAAACTCGGGAGAGAGAGGGAGAGGGCACCAATGCCCAGAGCCGAGACCTCTGTTTTGAATAAAACGAGCTCTTCGCCGAAAGAGGAAGCCTGCCCTCTCCGATCCATCGCAGCAGCAGCTCGAAGCACGCGAATGAAGCCTGCCATCTGCTTTGTATCGCTGCTCTGCCCGTCCAAGATCGCAGATAAACGGCCGATTGATTTAAACCGTTCAATTAAATTCTTGTTTCGGAACTTGGATTCAAATTGGTCCAAAAGCTGATTAGAGATTAACTGAAATTGATCTAAATCAATTAAGCTGAGATTAAGCCGAATTGAACCATATTTGAGCCTGGTTGATTTAGGTTCAAATGGGTTCGAGCCAGCTCAACGAATTTAATCGTACGAATTAAATTCAAAATTGTCATCAATTTTAAAAGTCGAGTCTAGTTTAAATCAATTCGGATCGATTCGAGTTCGAATTGGGCTCGACGAGGTCTAATCAAGTCGATCGAAAAATGCTTGAGCGAAAATAGAGGTCAACATAGACGTCTATAACTTTAAAAATAATAATATATTATTTCAACTATGCTAGCGAGGCATATGATTTATTTACTATTCGGATTTCTTAGGTAAAAACTATAATGTGTTATACATTCTTCTCTTTTATATAAGTGTTGAATCTAATTATAAAGTTATGACATAAAAAATTATTTTCATTGTAGCATATTTCCTAGCATGTATTATTATTATTATTATATATTAATTAAATTTAGATAAATTACAACTATCATGAATTTTTAATATTGCACTCAAATTTTATTTATCTACGCATCAAATATCCAACTTTTACTATTTGCAAAAGCACAACCCAAAATTTAAAGACTTAAATAAAATATAATCCACATTTTTTTATTTTCATTAAACTCTATAATTTTATTTTCGTGTATGCAAATGCTTGAATTATTAGTTTATGTTTTTGTTGATATAAATATAACCAACAAAGATTTGAATGATTTATAAGAAAATTTCTAAATGTGAATAAATTATTTTAAAAATATTTCATCTAGAATTATGAAAAAGGTTCATTATGATTTATTTATGAAATTCATAAAATATGCTTATATATGGGCTTATTTGCGCGTTTGAAGTTAAAATTCATAATTTAAAATAGGAAAATTCAAAAAAATCATTTGATATTTGATATTCACATTTAAAATGACTTACAAAAATCATATTTTAAATATATATTTACAAGAAATAAAATAAGCTCTAAATTAAATCCTTTATCACTGTTTAATTAATTTAATACTTATATATTTTATATATATATATATAATAATATATATTATAATTATATATAATTATATATATATATATATATATATATAATAGTATGCGTGCTAGAAATATATGCAGCGTAGAGTTTGTAAATTTTGCGTCCTAGCGTTGCACGAGTATTCTGCACACAAACAGAAAAAGAAATGAACACCAAGTTTTACGTTGAAAAACCCGAAAGAGGGAAAAAACCACGGGCCTCGCCCAGTTGCAAAGTTCCCACTGGATTATTGTTTGAAATACAAAGGTTGATCCGTCTTACAAATCAAGACGATCAATATA